>CM051235.1:10721250-10896250 GCA_027917425.1 Gastrophryne carolinensis
CCAGTTTTCATCATCGAACAGCCACCTAAACAATAACCAGTTATCATCATCGAACAGCCACCTAAAAAATAACCAGTTATCATCATCGAACAGCCACCTAAACAATAACCAGTTATCATCATCGAACAGCCACCTAAACAATAACCAGTTTTCATCATCGAACAGCCACCTAAACAATAACCAGTTATCATCATCGAACAGCCACCTAAACAATAACCAGTTATCATAATCGAACAGCCACCTAAACAATAACCAGTTATCATCATCGAACAGCCACTTAAACAGTAAGCAATTACCATCATACAACAGCCACATAAATAATAACCAGTTACCATCATACATCAGCCACCTAAACAATAACCAGTTATAATCAGCTTATCATCAGCCAACAGCCACCTAAACAATAGCCAATTACCATCATACAACAGCCACCTAAATATTAACCAGTTACCATCATATAACAGCCACCTAAACAATAACCAGTTACCATCGTTCATCAGTTACTAAAACAATAACCAGTTATCAACAACCACCTAAACAGTAAGCAATTACCATCATCGAACAGCCACCAAAACAATAACCAGTTATCATCAGCCAACAGCCACCTAAACAATAACCAATTACCATCATACAACAGCCACCTAAATATTAACCAGTTACTATCATACAACAGCACCTATACAATAATCAGTTACCATCATACAACAGCCACCTAAATAAAAACCAGTTACCTTAATACAACAGCCACCTAAACAATAATCAGTTACCATCATACAACAGCCACCTAAACAATAACCATCATTCAACTGTCATTAAAACAATAACAAGTTACCATTACCCAACAGCCACCAAAACAATAACCAGTCACCTTCATCCAACAGCCACCAATCAACGTACATCATTACCAACCACTAAAATATTAACCAATCTGCATCAATCAAAATACATCCAACAACCAGCCATCAATCTGCACCGCACCATACAAACTAACCAGTATCTGCAAACAATAACTATAAATAATCGAGCAAAGAGGGACTATCGATATCAAACAACAATCAAAATATATCTTTCTGGTAACCGCAACACCGTTTCTACTGTTATGAAACACCAGGTTTAAACATAGACTTCCCCTTTAAGTGATTTGTCCGCTGATAAATAATCCGCTAAGTCCGTCGGCGCGCCCTGTCTGACATATTACGTAGACGGGGCTTTAGTTGTTCTTTAGATGAAAAGTCAAATCTGCTTTCCTGCACCGGGCGCAGCACATTTCATTACAGCTCTCCTGAAAATGTTATACAGAGAGTCAGACGTACGATGAAAAAAATAATAGACGGAGAGGGATTGAATCTGGCGGATTATCATCGTTTGTAGTGGCAGGTGTACGCTACAGGGCAGCTTTGTAATGCCTCCTGTTCCAGGATGGAAGGAACCAATCCCAGGGACTAGGATGCTCCACACTATTAAGTCTAAACCCTCCGGTGGTTTCCGGTTGTGGAGAGAGACGTCCGCAGACGCTACGGATTCCGGAACACTTTTGTCTATTACCCGAGATGACACTCGTATAGGAATAAATACATTCGTCAAGTTTACTCTGCCCCCCTCCCCCGTTGACCTATAATAATGGGACATTGTGCGTAATGGCGCCTCAAAAGGCCTTGCGGATATGGCCGGGGCCAAATGGAGTGATTAAAATAAACACAACGCCGTTGAAGTGATTGCTATGTTCTTTTCCTTCTTCTCTGTCGCATAGGAAACAGTCTGC
The DNA here is from genome assembly GCA_027917425.1 of Gastrophryne carolinensis. Lineage (NCBI taxonomy): Eukaryota > Metazoa > Chordata > Amphibia > Anura > Microhylidae > Gastrophryne > Gastrophryne carolinensis. Next base: position 10,723,013 of record CM051235.1, read on the forward strand.
CACAGTGATGTGCTGTTGGGATTGGATTTCACTGGAAATGTTGACTGATACAGATGGAGTACAGTGTTTAAAGCAGAACGGGCCCTTGTGGTGCTAGGGGGAAGCCTGACCTTCCTCCATTGGCCATCAGTAGGGATCGGGCCGAAGCTAGATTCGACCCCGGATCTTGCTGGTTTGCCCTATTCCTGATACCGGCAAGTTCTGGATCAAATGCCATGCTCCTGTGCTGGCAGGTGGCTTGCCGGCCATCACAAGCCTGTGAACGGGTATCCCTTGGTCTCTTCCAGTTCACAAACAGTTAAAAAAGAAAGAACAGTTTTAAAATAAAAATCACCATCACTGCGTCTTCCTTCACCTGTCCTCTATGCAGGTCCACTGGGTCAGAGCCCCCTCCTGGTCCAGCGGACGTGGGTCTACCCCGCCGCTAACTGTAGTGAGGGGACACAGGTCCCCCCTTCTTCTTCCTTGACGTCTCACCAAGCTAATTCCAGGCTGTCGGGGAAGGGAGTCTTTTTCGGGAGGACCTGCAGAGAGGATGGCGCCCAACGGGGGACAGGTGAGGGAAAATATGGCAATAGTGAGTTTTTTTTTTTTTAAACTGTATTTTTTGTCTTTTAACCGTTCGGGAAATGGTAAGGAATCCAACAAACCAGGATTCAGAAGAACCAAAAGCTGGAAACTGGGAACTATCTGGCCGTAGGGCTCCTGAACCGGATTATCTCCTTCCGTTTCTTCATTACTCATTAGGCATAGTAACCTGCTCCAGTGTTTCTTTGGGTGCTGGGATACCAGAAGCTAAAGTCAAAGTGGTGTACGTGTCAAAGATTTTGGTCTCAGTTTAGTGCTGGAGCTGGTGAGTATGCCAAATAGAAGTCCTGGAGCTGGGCTTAAAGCTCCCGAAGGCAAATCTGTCTTATAGGGGCAGAATTAACTTCGGGAGCATGGGTCCACCTAAAGGGGGACAATCACAGGCACGGGTCATTCTCAAAGACTTGTGCCTTATTCTTTCAGGTCCCGATATAACTCAGTTTTGGGTCTGATTCGTCTGAATTGGTCTTAAGATTCATTTTAGATGGAAAACTAATCTAAACAAAAATAAAAACACATGTTTAGAGAAAATAGGTAAAAAGGTAAAAGAAATTAATTTTAAAACATCCAATTCTGGTGTGGTCCAAGCAATTTCGAGTATATTTCTTAAAGTGACGAGGTGACGGGATATTGGTCATTCACCATTTTATATACAAAGGTGCTCTAGGGTTATCTTGTGTCCTAATGCAGCAGGGCATGTAATCAGGGTATATGTGCGTGGTTGAGGTGGTATGTTATGGACTATGGAGGTAATAATTGGTCCTTTATGAACTAAATGGTTCTTCTTTAGCCCCCCAAAAATCTATAGATTAGTGGATTGTGAATTTGGCTAAGGGATATTTTATGGATTGAGAGGGGTAGTCGGAAATTTGAGTTGTAGGAGGGATATATACAGCACTTGGACTAGAGAGGGTTTGTTATTCATTAAGGGGTACTCATTTTACTTAGGGTCTTTAAACTCTGTCATTCAGTGTTAGTCATTTAGTTTAGAGTCTTTTGGCTCAGTGTCTTCTTACGATGTTGTTTAGCTACCCTAAAAGTTTGAAGGCTTATTTATTTGGACCATAATAGAGGGAGCCTTTTTTTGGCTGGAGGCATTTGTTAAGGGTTTTTTTTAACAAGGTGATCCATTTAGTTTGCTATTTTGAAGCCCACTGGGGACTGAAGGTCTAGAGAATCATAGCTATAATCGTGTATTATTCGTCTGCTGGTAAGTACAATCGGGTTTCTGTGACACCCATCGATTTTTAGATGAGCTTTTCCCCAGGATCAGAGTGTTCCGAATGGGTTCACTGATAACTAGAACAAAATTTCAGGATTTCCTCACTCTTACCAACACTACCACAACTTTTTGGGAGGTTCTTAGGAAGATCTGATGCTTCCTTAGTCTTTGCAAAACTCTAACAACTTTTTGGGAGGTCCTCGGCGGGATCTCTGCCCTCCAAATTTTTTAGAAGGTGTCTGATCCTTCCTTACCCTCACTCATCCCAAATGATTTTGGAGGTCCTCAAGAGGATTCTAAAGTCCCACAACTTTTGGTGGAGGTGTACTCATGAGGATCTGATCCTTCATTACTCTTTCCAAAACTCTCAGAACTTTAAAGTCAGCTGAAGTGCTGTCCGAAGAAAGCTCTCTAAGAGCAATGACCACACATCTCATCCCAGGATCTTGGACCATTAGCAACGGAACAAGTAAGACTTTCTTTGGGGCCATTGTGTTGCAGTTAAGGGGCCATTATGTTCCTGCAGTAAGAGGAAATCCATTTCACCATCTGATGTCTCGTGAGAAATATCTGCGAGGCCTTCGGGGGAATAAAGAGTCTCTTCTTGATGAGCGTGCGTGATGCGGACAAGTTTGTTGTGTGAAAGACATTATTGCTTGTTCTCATGGGGTTGTTTCATTATCAGTATTGTTTTATGAGTCGCACTGTAGCTTTAAAGAGAGCCTCTAGCACATCAAAGTGAAAGAGCGATGACATCCCCCTTGTTTGGCTTGATCTGGTGGTGGGCTGTGGATCTATTCACTGATGAAGATGAGAGATTTTGAGATTTCTGCTGGCTAAGGGGCAATGTGACATCATAGTTTTTTGAATAGAGGCATCTGTTGGGCAGATGGACCAGGCGGTTCTACAGTGTGGAGGGAAAGAAAAAAATATATAAAGTAAAGTAAAGAAAAAAAATATAAATATATATTATATATAATATAAATATATTTAAATATATATATTTAAAAAATCCTGACGTGGGTGCGTGCCTAGCTCGAGGTATATTGGGGAAGGGGCTGCGGCGCGGAGATGCATCGGGAACTCTTGGAAGTGGTGAGTCGAGCGGGCGAACCAGGGATTTCACTCCTCAAACCATCCCAATTTGGGGATCCCATACAGCAGTAGACCAAGCCCTCCAAGAGGAGGGTGTTGCTTCTCTTTAAGCAGTTAACATTGGAATTATATTTTATTGATTTGTTTTGGATTTATTTATTTATTTTATTTAGGCTTAAAACTATACAACTCCCAAATTTGAGTTGTTGAAATTATTGGAATCATATTTTATTTATTCATGTATTTTTTTTACTATGTTTGGGACCTTAGAAACACCCACTTTTGAGTTGTTAAGCAGTTAACTGATTTATTTAATTTTATCATGCTTAGAGCTGTAGAAACCCAATCTAAAAAGCCACATCTAAGTTTTTTGTTTTTATTATTTTGTTTTTTCTTAAGCAGGAAAATAAGAATGTACTAGTTTCCGGAGTGTGGAGTACCAGATTTTGAGATGCGTTCAGCTTGAAACTTTGCTGGAGTGATTACGTTACACGTTGCATTGTAATAGACTTGAGAGTGACTCACGTTCTAGGACCTCAAATTCTACAGGGGCGGCCTGTATCAAATATTTATTTGTAAATTAAAGCCTTTTTATAAGTTGACCAAGAAATGTAAATTTTTTCAATTTAAATAAAGAGGAAATTTTCAAAAATATTTATAAATACACTTTTTCTTTAAAGGGCAAGTGCTATTTGCCCTCTTTAATCAAACTGCAGTTAACTTCTGTTAGTCCTGCTAACGAGGGGCTGACATCTTTCTTTATCTTTTGGCATTTCTTTTTCTTTTTACCTTATTTGACTAAATGCCTGTTCCTTTAAATGTGTTTTTTCGTAAAAATTAAGTCATGCCTGTGGATGAGTGAATGAGGGATGGAAGGAAACCAGCAGTAGACCCATCAATGGAAATAGAGAAAGCAGTAGGGTCTAGGGGACAATTGGTGGCAGTGGATGAGGGCTGGAGGGCAACCATCAATAGACCCATCAGTGGCAGTGGAGAAAGCAGCAAGGACTAGGGGATTGTTGGCAGTGTATGAGTCATTGAAGGGCAGAAATGTGTATCCAGCTGGCAGGTAAAACGTAACATTTAATAAACGAATCATTAAAATGGCATAGTGAAATCCAGGCAGAGTAATACTATCCTCGGTGTTCACCCCCAAGTCCCCTCAAAACCCGTGACGCGTTTCAGGCTCCACTGAGCCCTTAATCATACAAAGTGTGTGTGAAACAAAGCAGTTTATAAAGGAGGGAAAGGAAGCCATACACTCACCTGTCCCGCCCAATGAACACGCCACCCGTCGCCTGCAGATTACATCATACGAAAGATGGAAAGAGCAGGGCAGACAGAGGCAGACGCCACCTGCCGCCCGCAAGAGACATCATCGCGGCATCCGGGAGGTGGCAGGAAACAGTGCGAGGGCTGGCCCCTCCCCCCCAGGGTGATCTCAGAGCCAAGCCTCCGCAAACGCGGTATCTAATAGGCTGTTTGCCTAGCCAATAATAACACAGTAAACACTGGCGGGAACACAGGCAAAAACACACCGCAAGATACTCAGCTGATATGTGAGGCTGTCAAAGGTCCCTGCTTAGTGAAAAATAACGATTGTATATAGACATGTATGGGGGCCAAGTCAAAATGAATAAAGAATATAGAAAAACACCCAATACGAAAAGTAGTGAGAATTAATAAATTCAATAAAGTTCATACATCATCCTAACATATGCCAGCTACTTAAAGCATGTGATGCCAATGCAAGATAAACATATTGTTTATATTGATCAAATGCTGTGGCCCCCACACATGTCACAATCTTGGAATTTGAAAATAGAATAAAGGATTTTAATAAATAAAGGATTTATTACAAGGACCATAATGCAAGCATCCTATCAGCATCATATAAAACTGATGATTAATACCATATATATCTATAGTTATTATTCCGTGTTGTTGTATCTATTCCCATAGTAACTAAAGTGCACATAAATAAAAATATATATTCTGTGAAAAAGGGGGAGAAATATATACTTACTAATCCCCTAATAACACAAAAATTAGACAAACGGCCCAAGATGCAGGACTCGAGACACCCTTAAAGATAATACAAACAAATATATCTTGTGACCAAGACAAAATAAACCTAAAACCACTAGTTAGTAAAACCACACAAGGGTATTGGGATAAATACATATGTATATAAGTGGACAGCAGCTATATTAGATTACTGATCCAGAGCACCTGAACCTTAATTGTTGGTGAAAAGAGATATGTCTAATCTATCATTCAAGCCCTGTGGGGAACGTGTACCTAAAGTTAATATCCATTTTGCCTCCGCATTAAGGAGTGCTTTCCATGGATCACCTCCCCTCACATTTCTTAGGACCCGCTCGATGCCAATAATTTGTAAGCAGTCCGATCTTCCCTCATGAACTTGGCAAACATGACGTGCCACATTGGATTTAGGGAAGGGGATCTTGGTATGAGTCATTGAAGGCTGGAGGGCAACCAGCAATAGCCACATTAGCAGCCGTGGAGAAAGCAATAAAGACTAGCGGGCCATTGGTGGCAGTGGTTGAGTCAATGAGGGCTCGAGGGCAACCAGCAATGGACCCATTAGGGGCATTGGAGAGAGTAGGAGAAGATTGGTGTCAAGGGATGACTCAATGAGGGCTGAAGGGCAACCAGCAGTAGACCCATCAGTGGCAGTGGGGAAAGCTGTAAGGCCAAGCTACAATTGGTGGCAGTGGATGAGGTGATGAGGGCAGGAGAGCAACCAGTAGTTAGCCCATCAGTGTCAATGGAGAAAGCAGTAAGGACTAGCAGATGATTGGTGGCAGTGGATGAGGTGATGAGGGTAGGAGAGCGACCAGCAGTTAGCCCATCAGTGTCAGAGGAGAAAGCAGTAAGGACTAGCAGATCATCGGTGGAAGCTGATGGCAGCAGAAGGCACATCAGTGGTAGAGGAGAAAGCAGTAGGGACTAGGTAGGTATTGGTGGCAGCAGATGAGGGGGCTGGAGGGCAACCAGTAGTAGACCCATCAGTGGCAGTGAAGAAATCAGTAAGGACTATGATGGCAGTGGATTTGTCAATGAGGGCTGGAAGGAAACCAGCAGTAGGCCCATCAGTGGCAGTGGAGAAAGCAGTTAGGAGTAGTTAGGAGTAGTTGGTGGCAGTGGATGAGGCAATGTGGACTGTAGGGCAAATAGCAGTAGGCCCATGAGTGGCAGTGGAGAAAGCAGTAAGGATTAGGGGCTGATTGATGACAGTGGATGACACAATGAGGGCGGGAGGTCAACCAGCAGTAGGCACATGAGTGGCAGTGGAGAAAACAGCAAGGCCTAAGGGACGATTGGTGGCAGGAGAAAGGAGTAAGGATTAGGGGACAATTGGTGACAGCCAATTAGGGAGTCAGTAAGGCATGGAGGATAACCAGCAGTAGACCTATAAGGAGCAGTGGAGAAAGCAGTAAGGACTGGGGTCGATTGGTGGCAGTGGATGAGGCAATGAGGGCTCAAGGGCAATCAGCAGTACACCCATAAGTGGCAGTTGAGAGAGCAGTAAGGTCTAGGGGACGATTGGTGGCAGTGAATGAGGCAAAAAGCGTTGGAGGGCAACCAGCAGTAGACCCATCAGTGGCAGTAGAGCTAAAGGGTTGCATGACGTGGAGTGGCTTGTGATGTGACACACCCTAAAGGGGCCCAATTAGACCCTCTTGCCCAAGGGCCCACATAAACTTCTAATGGGCCCTGCTGGCACTAATCTGGTTCGCCACCTCTTTTTTTGAAGCGTCTCGAAGCTCGACAAGCCACATGTTCCCTACATCCCCCAGATTCTTCTTCTCATATACTGTAACAAGATGTGATTTGTGAATAAACACCTGCCAAAACTCCAACAAATTGCGCAATTTCTCACCTAGGGACTATTTTTACTTTGTGATGTGTAGAAATTGTGTAGTACAAATCCCCTGTGCCTATTGCTAAACTTCCGGGTTTGTCATCTGCAATGACAGTATGTCTACAAATCGTGACTGGTGATGGTCTGGACCAAAGCTAGATTCCACCCAGGTCTTGGCAATTCGGATACAGAAAAGAATTGTGTCAAATCATCCGGCACACCACCCAGTAAGAATGTTGTCTTCCCAGAAATTGCTATAAATTGGGATGGAAGGCTCTGGGTAATTGCTTGGCTGCCCTCCTCTAACATCGCCCCTGCCTGGCCAACCTAAATTGGTTTGATGGAAACCCGCAGCATCCAATGCTTTTACCGGCAGCCAACAGGATCCGCCATGTTGGGGTGTGCATGGTGCCTTACATGGCTGGCAGCCACTAATGGTTCTCTGATCCCATACTTCTCCCGTCCCGGCATCCCATACATCTCCCGTCCCAGGATCCCATACATCTTCCGTCCCAGGATCCCATACATCTCCCGTCCCAGGATCCCATACATTCCCCCTCCCAGGATCCCATACATCTCCCATCCTGGGATCCCATACATGTCCTGTCCCAGGATCCCATAATCTCCTGTCCCAGGATCCCATACATCTCCCATCCCAGGATCCCATACACCTCCCATCCCGGGGTCCCATACATCTCCCACACATGTCCCATTGCGGGATCCCATAAATCTCCTGTTTCAGGATGCCACACATGTCCCGTTGTGGGATCCCATACATCTCCCATCCCAGAATCCCATACATCTCCCGTCCCAGGATACCATACATCTCCTGTCCCGGGATCCCATACATCTCCCATCCCAGGTTCCCATACATCTCCTGTCCCAGGATCCCATAATCTCCCACATATGTCCCGTTGCGGGATCCCATAATTCTCCCGTTTTAGGATCCCACACATGTCCCGTCGTGGGATCACATACATCTCCCGTCCCAGAATCCCATACTTCTCCTGACCCCGGGATCACACACATGAGCGTTAGCTAGTGTGGGATGTTACGTTACTCTTTTATGCTTTCAATAATATTGAGTTTCCTTTCACGAGGAAATGTAATAGTCAGGTAATCACATTGCAGCGGATGAGGTTACTCGTCACATTTGTCCAGCCAGACCTCATCGAGTTTTCATTTATACTCCGAAGTCCGGCGAGTGAAAGGGGCCTCTCTGCGGAATTAAATTACATACAGTTACTCAGGTGTTTAATATAAAGCACATACATTACCGGGGGCGCCATTTAATTACAGACAGAAAAGCAGATTGCTAATGAATTCACTTACAGCACGTGAGAGGGGAATGACGGAAACAATGGGGCCTTATTGTCCTGCAAGCTTTCAAAGACATTCTGTAACATTAGTACGCGTTTCGCTGCTTTTTCTGTTATCTTTTCATCTCTGCTATTAATCAAATAAGAGGATAAAGAAGAAAGACCCTAAGAATGGGACCCTAATTCATATTACAAATATCTTTACCTTTTTTTTATTTAAAGTGGAACAAAACCCAGGATCTTCATTATCCTGTGATCTGGTCTATCCCCCTGGGGGCCAATATGAAAAAGCCAGCAAGCCAGCAGCAATAAAAAATTCCAAAACTTTATTCAAATCGATTAAAAGCCTTCCATATCACAGGCAGTTCCATGAGACAATAGAGGGGTGGAATCCTCTGTCAACGCGTTTCAGACCGCCTGGTCCTTACTCATGACATAAGCAATCTAGCTGCAGACTCCGTAATGCAGTAATTACAGGTAGAGCTGACTTTCTATTTACACCATTCCCCTGAGGTACCCCTGTTGGGGGTGCTCCATTGTGTAAAACCCCCCAGAACGCCGGGCAGACTCACCTCTCCTCGAAGCCATGACGCAGACGTGGGCGCTTCTTCAATCAGCTTCTCTTGACACGCATCACACACACAGTGGCGCTCGGCATCTCTGGCTCCCTTTGGTTGTGTGGGGCCGCTAGTGATGTCAGTGCCAGAGAGATGTACAGTTGCGGTTGGCAGGGACTCGTAAAGCAAGAAGAGATTCGAGTGATGTCAGTGAAGGCCTAGCATGCGCTGTGGGCTTGGAGGAAAGATAAGAATGTTGGGCACCCTTGGGGGGTTTCACACAGTGGGGCATCCCAGTTCAGGATCCCCCAGGGGAACGAGTATGTCTGCCCTGAAGACTCGTGGACTCCAGGGTGGATTTTTGTCCACTTTAAATGGATTATAAACCCCCCAAAAAGCCTACTGTATCTCCTCTCCCCTGCAGAAGATCCTCCTGAACGAGGAGCGCCATAAGTATGCATCCCAGAATTCATTGGCCCACAACCAACGCTCACTCTATTCTACATATGGTTTCACTTTCCCCCATGGTAAGAAGGGCATTTCTTGGACTCTGCTATTTACTACAACTAGTATAGCTATCAGATGAGGCTTGAAACCATGAAAGGGTCCACTAGGTTCTCCACAGTGGCTTCATCTTTGCCCATTCTACATTTGGGGCTTCTAAATTTTTTCTACTGTTCTGCATAATGTTTGAACTTTCTGTCATGTTAATATGAGTATTTCTTGGCCATCAACTTTAACTAGTATAGCTGCTAGATTGGGCCTTAAAGCCAGCATGGTGAACCTAGAGGAGCTTTAAGGTACTCCATAGTGGTTTCATGGTTTGGGCTTTTCCCATTCTACGTTGGGGGCCTCTTTGTTTTTACGACTGTTCTGCATTATGTTAGACTTTTCTGCCATGTTGAGTATTTTTTGACCTTTACTATCATTTAAGACCAGTATGGCTGCCAAACGTGGGGCTTAGAACCACAAAGCCATCATGAAGAGCCTCTAGGTTTTCCATAGTGCATTCATAGTTTGGACTTTTGGAGCCCTTCTCGGTTCTTCATATTTTCTATTTAGCTTTGCACTCAGTTCTGCAATCATGATCATTTGCTCCAGTGTTATTTTTTGTATTTTAGGCATTACAACCTCAACTAAAAGTCTCAAAACACTCTGGCAGACTTTTCAGCTTCCTTTCTGACCAATTTCATGTATGTTACAATAAATGAAGCAGACAAAGTGGAGTGTATGCGCTAAGGGAAATGTCAGGGTTTTGTCCTCATTGATGTACAGTTCTAGCTATATAAAAGCATGCAAATAAGAACTCATGGCCTCCGCACAATAGATCCTTCTTAACAAATGCAATCAGTTTGACTCAAATTACTGGCACATTGTGTTAATGCCGCTCTATGGTGAAAATACTGTCTCTGGAATCGAGGCCTACGTTACCTCTCAATTTCACACTCAGAAACAGTAATTTGCCAGCACAATAGACTAAGAACAAAATTACGACCTTACTTTAGTATTGCGTTACTGTTCCAGGGCTTTGTGTGTGTTTTCTAAGTAAAATAAATAATTGAATAAAGTTCAAAACTTTTTACTCATTCAGCCGATGTAGTAAAGGATCATCAAAGCCTTATTTCTCTCTTTCTTCTTCCGTTACCTTAGTTCAATTTGATTCATTTTGCTCAAGTCATATCATAAATACTTAACTGGGTCTGTTTTTTATATCTATACCAATCCCCCACTACCCTGGCTCTTTGAAAATTTCTGAGCAGTTGTCACAGTTCTTGGTCTTAATTGGACCGTTGTGAAGCTCATTTCATGGGCATCACCGCCTTTCGCTCTCCTCTACGCCGTCTTCAGCCTCATGGATCACAAAGACTTCAACATAAATCTTACATCTTGTCCTTCTAGCGCCAATACAAAGTATCTCCTTGGTCATTCCGCATTAATCACCCTCGGTAAGAAAGAAAGTAAAAAAAAATTAAATAAGATAAAATAAAGTCACTTTCATCCACCATCAATTTTTGGAGTGACCTTCTGAGTGGTGGCGCTAATTACAATCGCATAAATAGGGAATTCCGCGTCGGTAATTAACAAGGATTTATCCAAATGGTTAGGCGAAAACATGTTTCAGTAAGTTAGTCATCCATGTTGTCATGACAGCGTCACAAATCTGAGTGGGTTAATTAGAATAATTAACAACCGTTGTTGTCTTGTTGTACATAGAGTTATGTGAAAGTTGGACTCCAGATTCAAGGTCATTTGTTTCAAAAAGATAAATGCCACGGTGGTTATAGAAAGGTGTATTTATAGCCCTCGGAGAACCACACGCCAGTGCCAAGATTGACAAACAAGTTGCAGTTTGACCTCAACCTACTTTTTACAGCTATGTTCTTGGTTCCAGTGTATGAAGCGTATCTAGGGTTGAATGATCCTTCCATATATCAATGGCACTACATGAGTGTCCAGATGGTGATCTCGGTTTCATATTTTTCAGCAAGTTCATGCTGAAGTGGGGTTTGAGAAGTTTCTCCTTCACTGTGCATGGCTTTTTTTTCAAGACAGGACCTGGTCAACTTGGGTCCAATGTTTCTTTACTTTACTGCTGTCACATAAGGGAAAATACGACCTAACTTTGTGTCCTTAAGATGATAATAGACTGTCCAGGTTTGAAAAACCATTACAAGCAAAATCAATCTCACAGAAAATTCATATCCATGTAGATAAGGACAAGCCGATCTAAATGAATCTAGAAATTCCATGCATTTGGGGGTAACTATAACGGTAACTTACTGGTTTACACCAGTTTTATTGGATCTCTTAGTGCAGTGGTCCCCAACCCTGTCCTCAAGGCCCACCAACAGGCCAGGTTTTGCAGATCTCCACAAAGATGCACAGGGGGAGTAATTAGTGCAGCTGCAGAGCAATAGAGCTGGCTATTTGGAGATCCAAAAAACATGACATGTTGGTGGGCCTTGAGGACAGGGTTGAGGACCACTGTCTTATTGTATCAGGATTATTTGGGTTTGAATTATTTTTGTCTTGAACTTAATTTAGTGAGTATTTAGCTGAAAACTTTGATAAACTTTTCAGATTTAAAAAAAAAAGTTGAAGATAGATATGGCCAATAATTATGTAAATTCGACAGGAATCCGGTTCAGATTGGTTCCTTCAATGTTTAAAACTCAAACCCTGTAGTTACGTGTCCAGTTATGGGCCAAGAGAACATTGTTTCCAATGGATGCTACATCTTAATAATCAAACAAAACTTGCAAATAGGCGAATAAATTGCCTTTTCTTTCTATGGACACTGAACTACTCATCAAGGGTTCACAATGGCTTCATTATATTTACAATAGTTAATCATTTACAATGTCACCAGCTTATGATCTAGAATAGGTTTTCATCAAGTACCATTCTCCATTCTCAAATTATCTCCACCTGGGTCATACCTGTGGGTTGTCAGTCACCTAAAACCATGTTAAACATTAGAATCAATGCACATAAATAGTTTACATCAACTTTTGGAGCAATTTTGTTGCTCATTGAGCAAATCAGGGTTAGGGTAAAATATAGATGATCAATTTGGGGTGCAGGCCAATCTATAACCTTGCTGAGTACCACCTGACAGGCTCTCAAGTACCACCAGTGCCACAGGTACTCTTACCAATGGCTGGGAACCCCTGATCTAGAATGCTAAAATGCTCTTAGAAATGAAAGAGATGGGAAGTAATAAAAATAAGTATGTTTCACAGACTTTATTATATTTGCTTGTTCTGGTGTTGTCTAAGTGGTCCAAACCAATTGCAATATTAGGGTGGGATTAATGAAGGTGCCTCCACCACTTGGGAGCCTCTACTATTTGTTAAATAGGGCATCGATTGATCTATATTTACTAGACTAGAGCTATGCCCAGGGGCTTTATTCAGTCCTGAGCAACGTCCTCATACTGCGATAAAGAGGAGAATAAATCTTAAAAAACAAGTAGCAACAGTTGAGGAGACATGTTTCTGAGTTGTCTTCAGGTGTCAGACGTGGTAGAATGACTAAACGAAGTGCAATTCTTTAGTTTAACCCATGATTAAGGTAATGGAAATACATTTGTAAATCCCGGCATCCCTTGTTTAGATTACTTACCATCTACAAATATTAGGGTGGAATTAATGGAGGGGCAAACCATGACTCTCATTTTGGTGCCTCCACCATTTGGGAGCATCCACCATTTTTTAAATTGGGCATCGATTGATCTATATTTAGTAGACTAGACCTATGTCCAGGGGTCTTAATCCGATGCTGGGCAATGTTCTCATACTGCGATAAAGAGGAGAATAAATCTTAAAAAAGAAGTAGCAACAGTTGGAGAGACATGTTTCTGTGTTATCTTCTGGTGTCAGACATGGTAGAGTGACTAAACGAAGTGCAATTCTTACGTTTAACCCACGATTAAGGTAATGGAAATACATTAGTAAATCCCCATACTGCGATAAGAGGAGGATCAATCTAAAAAAAAGAGGTACCAACAGTTGGGGAGACATGTTTCTGTGTTGTCTTTGGGTGTCTGACATGGTAGAATGACTAAACGAAGTGCAATTCTTTAGTTTAACCCACGATTAAGGTAATGGAAATACATTAGTAAATCCCGGCATCCCTTTAATATATGTATTGGTAATCACCTGTAATTAGTACCAACAGCTTTAATCAACTTGTTTAGATTACTTACCATCTACAAATAACAACATGTTCATTCAAAGATATTGTTCTCCTCCAGATCGACAAACAATCTACTCCTGGCACGCCATGTGATGCTGTCCCACTGACAGGCAGACAAAATTGCCTTATGAATTGACTTGTTTAGGGTAATTAGCAATTGTTTCTGTTACTTTTGTCAAATGGACCTACTCAGGCTTGTTTGGGCAGAGCTTCAAAAAACCAATTGGTGGAAAAAGAAAAGACACTGCCAGACTGGGACACAATCGCTCCTGCCAAGAACTCTCCTTCTTGCCTCTAATAATTTATCAGCGCAGTGAATTCAACTATTCCGATAATGTAATTATAAAATTACCTTTCGTACTAATGCTCAGACTGGCGGCTCCGAAGATTTATTGAAGGGGTGACAAGTTACGTGCTTTGCCTACCGTAGTATGAAATCTCTAACCTGCCAGAGAATGAGCTAGGCTCTTGTTCGATGTCGCATAGGGGTTGTTACCTTAGTGACCCAATAAAAAGGAAACTACGCTTCCCTAATGGAGCTTGTCAATCTTTATCCAATACTACCTGTGTGAGTATGGAAAGCATAGGCATGCTATATTCAGGCTTGGAGACTATTCTAGTACAACCAATGATTATGCTACACACATCAAACTCTGGCCCGAGGGCCAAGTCATCAGATTGGCTCATTCTGTTGTCCCCTTCCCAAATCTGTCATCAGATTTGGTTTGTCCTGTCGCCACCTTCCCACACTGTTATTTAGTGAAGGTGCTGGGGAGGTCAAGGGCCTTCCTTTTAACCAGGCGCACATCTGCACACTTGCTTCCCCAAGCCGCTTAGCCCCCAAGAGTCTAGTTGAGAAGCCCACCCGGTGGCCGGTCTGCACTGCCAGATTGCAGCCTTTGGCTGGCTAGATTGCAGGATGGGATGTACACATATGATGATGTAGTAGGGAAGTACTTCCCCCAGTGATTGGCAAATGCAACAGGCAACCAGGCTGTTATGATCAAAGGCCTCTGAAAACGTGTTACAGGGTCTACGCAGCGGGACATATTGACTTCTGGGTCCTATTTTAGCTACTTTTAAACAGGAATATTAAAAGTTATGTTTTAGGAGAAGCTGGATAACCTACTGTTGCAAGTTAAACTTAGGAGGACTGCCGAGGGGATCTCCTTTTTTCCTGGCTTCCACGTAGATTGGGTCAGCTGGCTGCTATTCATTTACTCTGTCTCAACCTGACCACCTTCTCCCTATACACAGGATAACATCAAGCAGGCTCAGCCCGCCAGTGATCATGAAAAGGTAGAAGAAGAGGTAAAAGAAGGCAGAGAACCCTATCCCAACCCATCATGGAAAGTAGCATGCTGCATTAAAGAGGAGCATGTATTCGGCTGGCTGGACTTGGAGTCTAAAAGATTTCAGGGCTGCCCCCCCAGGATCAACAGTAAAACATAACTGCACTCCATTATTCCTTCATACGGGTGCATGCCCGCACCGGGCATTTGTAAATGGCACGCCCCCAGCTCGGGGGATGCGGGAGGTGGTGCACTTGGCTCAATTCAGCCTTTAGCCAACAAGCTCTCGTTTGTTAAGAAAAGACGGCAAAGAAAAGCCGAATGGAGCCGTGTGCGCTGATTGGCCGAGCGCATGTGCCATTGGACAGTCAATAGTTTTCAAGTTGCCCTATGACTTTTGGCCTACTTTGTATTTGAGTTTTACACCCCTTGATTACGCTCAACCCGCATGGAGCTTGTCTCAGTATGAGCTAGACTCTTCTGTAGTGCCACATAGGGGTTGTGAGTGACCTTAGTGACCCAATCAAAAGGAACTGCATCCCCAGCGGCACACATGCTCCCACCCAATCCTATCTGAATGGCTGGGATGGGAACGCACACACACATATCGAAGACACAAGGGAAGCGGACACTCTTGCTCCCCATTGAAAACAATCAGAGCCGTTTGCCAAATGACATAGTCACAGCTCTGATTGGACGAGTGCCCGCATATGCGCTGTTGGGCCTTTAAGAAGTGAGTTATTTTGGGTGATCTAGGGGGTGTCACACAGCTGGGCATCCCAAAGCAAGATGCCCTGGCCTTTTAGATTCCAGGGCTGGCCAGAGCTTTAAAGCACAACTTAGATATCCCTGGTCCATAAAAGAAGTTGGTGATTAATCTAACCCTCGGTTAATTAGACCAGACATCCTAAATTTGGCGGGAGAGTTTTTTCACTAATGTCTGAAAAATGGGACATTTAGGTTCCCCTAGAATTTTTGGATGGGAGAGTGGGACTGTCCCGCCTAAAGTGGGACATCTGGTCAGTTTATCAATGGCTGACTAAATCTTGGGTACTGATGTTTGAGTTCGGAGTAGAGTTCTTCCGTAGATCATAATCACACACTTTTAGATAAGCGCTGGGACACTGCTAGGGCTACAACCAGGGGCATACCTAGCCCTGATGGGGCCCCATAGCAGGGCCCCATCAACAGCCCCCCGAGTCCCCATTAGCACCCCCAATAGTCCCCTGGCGGACACTTACCGCATATGGCAGAGGTGCGTGGGAGCAATGTCAGCAAGGGTGATGCACGTGCACAGCGTCGAGAAAGATGTACATGCACAGCAGCCAAGGGGAAGCGCGCGCTCCGCAGTTAGGGTGCACAGCGGCCAGGGGGAAGCATGTACACCTCGTTGAGGGAGTCCGGCATCCTGCAGGTGAAGCAGCATGGAGGAAGGAGGCAGCATGGCTGGTAATCGATCAGCCCTGGAATCTTATAGATTCCCAGACCGATCAAGCTTGGTTTTGGGCCGCTTTAACATATAGGCAACTGCTTGAAGTAGAATTTTTTGAAAGTCTGTCTCGGGCCACCAGCAGAACTTAAAGAAGGTAAAAACTTCGAAAAAGCCCCGAGGCAACCAACACGGCAGGTGGAGAAACCCGAGGAGTGTACAAGACGTTGTACAAATCACCCACTCTGACCCCGGCCACCTCTCCATTCATCCAGATCACATTACCGAGTCAGGCCTGTTGTCTGGTTGTCTGCTAATGACAGGGCAGGTGTTTGCTCTTGGGTCATATTAGGGGTTACAGGTGAGCAAAAGAGTCAGAGTCCTGTAGGTGACGGTGACTCTCCAGTGAAAACATGACGAGGTAAACTCCCATCCATTGTGTTCTTCGTGCGCCGATACGTCTGACCCTTACGCCGTAATATCACATTCTAAAATCCTGATGACCCCAGACGAAACGTCACCCGTGTTCTTCCATTATGTACAGCGAGACCTTCAGAAATACCTGCAGGGCGAGCGTCTCCCTAATACTAATTAAGACAAATTAGGAAGTTTGTAGGCCGCGTTCTGAAATGCGTGGGAGTGTGCAAAAAAAAGTGTTTGCTTACTCATTCAGGCATGCCGATTACTGGTGTAGTCAGCTTATGGTGATGGGAGCGCGCAGCGCCGGGACACGACGTACATGTGTTCTCTTATTACAAAAACTAAAAAGCTGGAATTAGTAGGGAAAAAGGAAAGAAAAATGATCAAAATTTTTTAGCTGTATGCTTGTAATTATTTGTTACTGCTGGTATTATTATGATTATTGTTAGTTATTATAATAAATTAGATCATAATAAAATAATATTTTTATTATTATTATTATTATCAATATAATTAATAATAATAATAATAATAATAATACTTTATTATTATTCTTATTAATAATAATAATAATAATAATAATAATAATAGTAATAATAATAAATGTTATTTTTGTAAATACAAATCTTTTTAAGCAGACTTTCATTCTAGGTAACTGCAGTGGCCTTCAGGCCAGCCGCATGCCCCCCTCCCCACTTTTCTGGCATTGTTATACGAGTTGTCCATTGCCTATAAAATCCCCAAAATTAGGCATAATAGCCATCTGGTCTGTGCTTCAACACCAGAAGCGTATACCACCCTCTGCCGAATGGCCAGTAGGGCTTGCTAAGGAGGCATACAGGGCACCGCACATGAATGAGTCCAGTGTACCCGACGATGACCTTGGAGTATGGAAGGGTAAGTATTAGACACCAATTTCCAGGCTTTCTATGGAGCTTCATGTGGACAGAAATAGTCCCCAACACCACCCAAAAATTTGGTCTATTTTGACTTTAGGTGCTTTTTAATTGTATTATTAATATTATTATTTATAAAAATTATTTATATGTACTTGTTGCTGTGCCTTTTTTATATTCTTTTTTTTTGAATAATAATTACACCAACAATATTAATAATGATAATTTATGTGTACTTATTGTTGTTAGGACTTTTTTAATAGTCTACTTATTTAAAATAATAACAACAGCAATAATAATTGTAATACTAATAATAATTTATGTGTACGCATTGTTGTTGTGACCTTTTTTATATTTTATGTATTTAAAATAATAATAACAACAATAATAATAGTAATTATAGGAATTATTATTATCATTACTTTTACTATTATTATGATTTTGGGGTTTAGAAATGTTATAGAAACGGGTTTTTAGGACAATGCTCAACTATAGCCATAAAATGTATCCAAAAGGATAATCTTGTTCAACAATGACCTGTAAGTGGTGGAGGCACGGGGGAAGGAGGGGGGGACACAAATTTCAGAACAAAGGTCAACTGTAGCAATACTAAGTATTCAAATAGATAAATTTAGATTCAACAACTACCTGTAAGTAGTGATGGCGACGCAGTCATGAGGAGGTTAAGCAGGACTCTGATGGCCATTAAGCCAATGAAGAGGGTTTTAATGAAGAAATTTTTCATGCTGTACTCTGTCATGGCCGAGGCTAATGGTTTGCAACTGCTACTTTAGCTCCTTGTAAGATCCAAAAAGACAAGTAAATTACAGAGTGAAACATTTTTACGGTTATTTTTAGCTCGTCCTAACAAGCAATTCATATTCCGCTATGGTACATTAACTGAGATGCAGAACAGAAAGAGAAAAAAAAAAGGTTCTAAACGACTTGGAGATGCTCTAGCTGAAGGTGAAGAAGGTAGAACTTTATCATACTTCTGTGAATTTGTTACGACGCGTTTAATTCCGGTTCAATCCAGGGTATCTTGTCATATGCACAAAGATTGAGTCTTTTCTTATTTTCTCCTTTTTTCCACGGGCTGAATATTGGCGGTGGTGGAGGCGGCAGTGGCGGCTTCTCCGGCAGACGGAGAGTGGTTTTGAGTTATTTGTAAAGTGGAAGGCCAATGTTCCTTGGCTGAACAGAATAATTAGTTATTTGAGGCTCAAAGGCGCCAAGAACACCTGAGACATTCTTTCACATGAGCTGACTGCCGGGGAAATCTTCTGGGAGACGGGAGGATGCGGATGGCGGTGCAGAGAGCTCTGCAATTAATACCAAGAAGAAAGAAAAAAAAAAACCACAGTGCAATGGATAACTTTTCTCCAACTTGTTTTCTCTCTTGAAGATGTAAAGCCTGGAGGAAGTTATCAATGCTAAAACCAGAGGCCAGGTAGACCTTCGGAAAATACATTGCGGATGTTACCTCAGTGGCCTTGTAGCATGGGGTTTGACCCATGGGTAGTGCTAGGCAAACCCCCAAAGTTTGGGTTCCGTAAGTTTGGGCAAACTTTTAATAAACTTTGAACTTGAACCCAATCCTCATTGAAATCAGTGGGGACCTGAACTTTGGGGTGGTAGGGCTGGTTCTGCCTCTACTGCACTAAAACTTAGACCTAATCCGGATGCCACTGGAAAGGACTTCCTCCCAGCCCTCGAGTCTTCTAGATTCTAGGATCAAGTGCTTAGGGATTGGGTTTGGGCTTAGGATTTGTTTAATAGACTTCTGCTTTTACTGGATATGAAGACAGGAGTATAAAGGTACATAGGATATGTAACAAATAGTTTTGGCCACCAAATGGTTTAATTTCAGCAAAGAAGTTCAGCAAGCCGATTCTCACTAGCTGTAATTAAAATGTAGAGGCCTCATCATTTTATCAAATCATTGTTCAGGTTCTGTCATTCCAGTTTTCCTTTTTACCTCCTCGTGTTTCTTTTTTTTTTTTTTCTTTTTTTCCCAGAAACTTAATTTTGTCCCTTTTTTACGCCTTTCTAACTGGCCTATTTGTCAACGCACCAACCCGTTGGCGTATAAATGAAAAGCAAATCCGAGTTGGGCTCGTTTTTTAATTCAGTTTGGCAGCTTCTCGATCAACAAGCAATCGGCAATCTTTCGAAATCCGCTTTGTTTTACCCTCTCTTCCCTGAGCTCTGGCTAATCTCTTTTTGCCGAAAAAAAAAGAAAAAAAAAAATCAACGCGATATATGTCACCTTTGCCAATATTGATTTTGGTGCGGGGATAAGTCATTGGCAGAGCCATAATTCAACAGCGGGACCGTGATCTCATTACAAGTTCAGGTTTGGCTGCGATAGAAACACAAAAGAATTCCGAGTTGATGTGCCGCCACTCCCTATAAGCTTTTATTGCTGATTCCGAGGGGAAATCGATGGCTGCCGTGGCACATCATACTTTCTGTAAAACACCTATCAAGAAGAATTAATGGCCCCCTTTAAATTATCGCTCACAAAAAATCCTTGCGTCGGTCCGCCACTTGACCGTACCTGCCGTCTTTCTTAATATTGTTTGATTAATGTTCAGGTCATTTGTTTCCGAAGCCTGTTCAAACATCCTGAAAGGCTCAATGGATTTGCCAAGTACTCAAACATATAAACCATTTTCAATGGTAATTTATTCATTAGGAGCCCTCTGGACTTGCTGCCTTTGGCTTCCACGTCATCCAAGTTGAGTTCTCCGTGATGGTTAAGCTTCATTTTTTGTAGAATTAGAACATGGAGCAGCCATTGTAGCTCTGTCAGCTAAAATATCCAGATCTGTTCTCTTGGTTGAATTAACAATGAAGCTTATTGATTTCCAGCTCTTTTTTCTTTGCTCATCATGACCCAAAAATGGAAACCAGTAGAAAGGCCTTCAGTTATGTTGAATTATTATTTGACATCATGCACAGGGTTAATGGAGGCATACAACCAGAGAAAGTGGCTTACTTAAAGGAGGTGTATCGTGAAATTGTGAAATGTTAAAAATCCATATAAACATGCTGGCTAATGAGAGGAGGGGTCACTTATACACCCGTACTGAATAAAACTCCCGCCAAGCTTGTGGTTTTCTTCTTCTGGTTACAAATAAAATCCAGGGGTGGCTGGTTTTAGTGTATCAGGGGAACAGAACCCGTACCCCTGATTTCCAAAAGAAAGAAAAAAAAAACAAGCCTGGATGGATACTTCTTGATGCTGCGTGTATAAGTGACCCCTCCTCCTGCCATCCCCTGATACGGGTGTATAAGTGACCCCTCCTCCTGCCATCCCCTGATACGGGTGTATAAGTGACCCCTCCTCCTGCCATCCCCTGATGCTGGGTGTATAAGTGACCCCTCCTCCTGCCATCCCCTGATACAGGTGTATAAGTGACCCCTCCTCCTGCCATCCCCTAATGCTGGGTGTATAAGTGACCCCTCCTCCTGCCATCCCCTGATGCTGGGTGTATAAGTGACCCCTCCTCCTGCCATCCCCTGATGCTGGGTGTATAAGTGACCCCTCCTCCTGCCATCCCCTGTTGCCGGGTGTATAAGTGACCCCTCCTCCTGCCATCCCCTGATGCTGGGTGTATAAGTGACCCCTCCTCCTGCCATCCCCTGATACCGGGTGTATAAATGACCCCTCCTCCTGCCATCCCCTGATGCTGGGTGTATAAGTGACCCCTTCTTCTGCCATCTCTGATGCTGGGTGTATAAGTGACCCCTCCTCCTGCCATCCATATTTATATGGATTTTTAACATTGGTCCATTTTTTCACGATATTCCTCCTTTAATTTAGAGCTTCTAGTCCCACACTTGTTTTGCCAGACTCCCAACCTTGTTTTGGTTTTGATTCTGTCAATCACCTCTTTGGGGTTAGAGAGGCTACCCACAAAATCCTCTGCTTTGCCACGTTTTAAGCAGCTCTCTTCTCTCCCTGGCCCGCTCAGTCCTGCAGTAAATTCAAATCAGCAAAGGATGCTCTCCAGCATTGTCATGTGCCCCCTGCTGTCAATCAACAAAGAAACCTGATCCCACATGACTCGGACCAGGGACCCGCAGCAAAGCCAAGGAAAAGAACCGTAGCCCTTTTCTATGAGGATAAACTGCAATTCTCTTACACAGTAATCACCAAAGCATTTGTTGTTATAAATATATTTACACTGATAAATAGATGTATTTTATCCATCCAAGCTGCTGCCTAATTGATTAGCACCCGTTACCGCGAACGCATGCTGTTTTCATATTTTTATTCAATAGGGCCCCTTGTTTGATCAAATTCCGAGTGGTGACCAATGTCGAAATCCTTTCATTTCCCGGACATAAATGCATACATCTATTATGTAAATAACGCCTCCGCCCATACAGCGGCCGAGGTCAGAGATTAAGTACAAGGGTGGAGAAATTTCTGTCTCTTCGGAAAATACTGTAAAATATGTTGAGAGCATGCTGTCAGCGATGCGTGCAATCCCCCTTCTGACATGGACAAGTTTTTTTTTTATGTAGTCAAGGTATTTATGAATAAGGAACGTGCTTCTTTCTAATCTATGGAAAGTGAGGTCATTATATACAATGTAGCCCGGGAAACTGAATGCATTATTAGGAAAATAAAGATGGCTGACCTGAAGGGCAGCCAAATGATAAAGCTGATGCTCGAGACAAAAGGACCTGTGTAACCTTACTGTATAGACCAGATGTTCTCAACCACTGGTGGTAATGGAGCTCCAGTCTGGTGGCACACAAGGTCACTGGGGGTGTAACTGAGGGGACATGAAGCTCTACAGACAAGCTCTTGCTCCAATAGAATGTGCAGGGTGGCCAAGTCAACAAGGTCCAGCATTGGAGCATCTTGAGATTACTGCATTGTTAGCATGTCTTGGTTTGTGATGCCATTATAGGACCCTCACCCTTCCGGGGGATTGGTGGTGGTAGCGGAAGTATATGGGAAGTTTGACTCCATGATAAAGTGTTGGGAAACGCTGGTATAGATAGTGCACATTATAGTTAAAGCAAATCTTTTAAGATACAGTTTGTGCCAATTTGTGACCATGAGATTAGTTTTTGTCCGAATTGATTTGGATGAATTGCAAGGAGCTGAATCTATTCAGACAGTTGGCCAAAGGAGAATAACTAGCCCCCCTATGCATAGACAGTCTGATCAATGCGCCTTTGGGAATCTAGAGCTGAACACAGAGTTTAAAATGTGACTTTTTACTCCGGTGGACCTTGAGAATTTGCCGCCAGAATAATGGTTTCGTAGATAGTTTTACCAGTTTTCTGTGGACCCCAATTATTTGCCAGCAGAATAATAGTTGCGTAGACAGTTGTACCAGTTTTCTGTGGACCTCCATAATTTGCTGCCAGAATAATGGTTGCATAGACAGTTGTATCAGTTTTCTGTGAACCTCCATAATTTGCTGCCAGAATAATGGTTGCATAGACAGTTGTACCAGATTTATGTGGACCTCGATAATCTGCCGCCAGAATAATGGTTGCGTAGACAGTTGTACCACTTTTCTTTGGATCTCCATAATTTGCTTCCAGAATAATGGTTGCATGGGCAGTTGTACCAGATTTCTGGGGACCTCGATAATTTGCCACCAGAATATTGGTTGCTTAGACAGTTGTACCAGTTTTCTGTGGACCTCGATAATTTGCCGCCAGAATAATGGTTGCGTAGACAGTTGTACCAGATTTCTGTGGACCTTGATAATTTTACACCAGAATAATGGTTGTGTAGACAGTTGTACCAGTTTTCTGTGGACCTTGATAATTTGCTTCCCAAATAGTGGTTGCATGAACAGTTGTACGAGATTTCTTAATGGTTGCGCAGACAATTGTACCATTTTCCCTTTTTCCCCTCCGCGGCTGCTCAGGAGTTAATCTTATCTGAATCTAAAACGGTTGCACCAGACGGCAGATGAGCACTTTCTAATTTAGTTTTATGCCTTTTCATCTAATCTGCTTCGATATACAAAATCTATTATTTTTTTTATTCCATCCCTTTTCCATATATCAAATGAACAAAATTATTAATTTGAGGGGAAAGTCACAATTTAAAGGGGATTAGCGCCGACTTTAATCTTGTCTGTGTTTCTGTTCATTATAGAGAGGAGAGTTATGATGGGATTTAAGCCGCATGCTTGTGCTCAACACTGAGCCTTTTTTTTTTCTTATTTTGGTATTAGAAAATGGAACCTGAATCAGCCGCATCAGCCGTGCTCCCGGCTCATTCTATTTCCATTATCCTCCATGTTTTTCCCCTCTCTTCTATGTTGTAATTACTACGAGGCTGATGTGAGATGGCCGCTTGTGTGAGCGGCGCTGAGCGGGCCTCGTTACATGTAAAATTAGTGTTCAAGAAGAGGTGAGAAATAAATATACCTTTCGGATAGTCAACAAAAATGTGAAAAGGCACAAATGTATTATTTTGGTATAAAATCTGTCGCCTTCCAGATTTTTTTTCCTTGATTTGATTATTGGATACATAGGGCATACATTGCATGTTTCCCCCCAAATAGGAAAGGGACTTATATTAATTTTTGGGGGATGTCTTTTTTTTCATAAACAACTATCTATGTAGAACTCTAGCTGCTCTCTTCTGAGTTCCAATGCACTACCTACCAACTTTTTAGGGTGGACATTTGTTAAATTAGGCCACACCCCCTCACTGAGGGATGGATAGGAGATATACTGTAAAATTTAAAACAATAGAAACACTTTAAATAGGCAAATTAATCATTTATTGCTGAAGATCTGCATGTTACACCTCAAAGAGGGACAAATAGGAACAACGAGGGACTGGGGAACATGGAGACCCAAAAGAGGGACAGTCTGTCCAAATCAGGGACACTGGGGAGGTATGAAGTGTTGTGGCTCGGCCCCCCCCCCCCAGGTGACCGGAAGCAGCAACAACGCTCTAATATACGCCCGGGAGTAGAGGCCAACGGGTCTACCGATGTGTGTGTGGGAGCCCAACACCTGCCAACCCTTAGTGCTTTGGGTCTTTTTAGTGTGATTCTTTTGAAGGTGTCTACTTACTTTATATGTGTAGCTGCATGGTCGCCAAAACCAACTCACCTCTTCCTGGTCCAATGGCGCATGCGCGGCCGCTCGTCCAGTCAGCGCACTCGGATCTGCTGACCTCGCGGCGTCTAAACCTTCGTCTAAGGCGTGTGGCTCAGAGTGCGCTGACGGCCGTATTCCCCATGGAGTTCAGGCCCTGGAGGAGGGTACAAGATGCACAGGCTGTGGCGCAGTTTGAGATTCAAGTGAACCACAACCCAGGATTTTGACTATCCTGGGTTTTGGTTCTTGGCCCCAGGGCACCCCGATTGGGCATGCCCCACCAGGTCACCCGAAGAAACTCTCCTGTTCCCAGTCCTATGGTGCATGTGCGGCCACTTGTTCAATCAGCACGCTCGGATCCACTCACGCCCCTTCGTCTAAGGCGAGCAGATGCGAGTATGCTAGAGGCCGCATCCCCCGCCACCCTCTAACAGCGTGCACATGCCATTCACAAATGCCTTGCATGGGTAAGTGCCCTGCTAGAGGGATAGCCGGGATGCGACCGCGGCTCGCACATGGACCGGAAAAGAAGGTGAGTTTATAGGCGACCTGGGGGGTTTCACACAGCGGGGCATCTCGATTCTGGATCCCCCTGGGGGAGAGAATCAATCGGCCCTGGGACCTTATAGCCAATTTCCGTGGATTTTGGTCCACTTTCAGCGCTCAAGTGAGTTGATCACCGAATTTGGACCAAAAGGTAAGTACTGCTTTAGCTTTTTTATCGGGTGGTCAATCACTTTGATGATGCAAAAGGGGCCAGCTGCGATTACCCACCACACCCTACAACGGAGCCACTTTGACGTCCTTCTATTACGCCTAATGCAGATGCCGAAAAAGCCGACATGATTGGATGCAACGCTTTAGCATTTTATTTCATCTAATTTTTCTCTAAGATGACACGCAGTCAGTCCTGAAATATTGGCGACTTCCTTCCATGAATCAGACCCTAGAAAGATCTAATTTTATCTGATCTAATTTAAAAAAAGCAAAAACACAACATTGACTGAACATCCCTGCTCCAAACAGTCTGTTTCCTTAAACGTCTGTCTCTTTCCCTCCGCATGATGTACGGCCTAATAGAAATTTATGTATTGTCTGACCTAGTTATTGAAGCCAGGCTGTGCATTGCGCATCCATATATCTCCCACCGAATCCTAACTTTGTCATTTTATTTATTTTCCTTCCTCGTACTCAGATACGTTCAACGAAAAAAAAAAACCCACTTAGACCTCAACAACGTACAGCTGTTTCTTTCAAATGACATTACAAACCCACTAGGGGCAGAAATGAAGTTTACTTAATCTCGGCCCCATATGCTGGGTGAGCTGGCCTAGATTGCCGCGTGCCAGAAACCTTCCAGGAGGAAGAATAGAAAGGGAACGTTGGAGAGTTTAGAGATGTGGCTTTTGTGAAGGCTGCAGGAACCCTCTTGGGTGCCACATACTTGGATATTTCCATAGTGCTTCTCTTCTTGTATATTGCTTCCCAAGCCAGGCTGGTTTAAACCGGGCCTGCATCTAAAATTAATATATTTTAAGTTTACTTATTATTATTTCCACCGTTGAGCTTCAACTCTGTTCAGGACTCTAGGATACGGGTACCGCCATCTTGCCCCAGAAGCATCACGAGTGGTGAAAAGTGCAGGGGGTGGGGCTTTTGCACAGACAGAGCGGGGCTGGGGTCAGGAAAAGGACAGCCATCCCTGAATGCAGAGCGACATAGTCAGAAGACACTTCCTGTCTACAGGTAGCCTGAGACTCCATGTGCCGCCATCTTGGATATTTAAATGCTCAGAAAATGCAGTAGATTGCGGTAGGATGATGCCAATCTGTACGTACAGGGGGGAAACATTTAAGATAGGCTCTTATTCAGGGTGAAGGTCTGGATTAATGTGGGCAATCTGTATGTACAGGGGGGGTAAACATTTAGGATAGGCTCTTATTCAGGGTGAGGGTCCGGATTAATGTGGGCAATTTGTATGTACGGGGGGGAAACATACAAGATAGGCTCTTATTCAGGGTGAAGGTACGGATTAATGTGGGCGATCTGTATGTACGGGGGGAAACATACAAGATATGCTCTTATTCAGGGTGAAGGTCCGGATTAATTTGGGCGATCTGTATGTACGGGGGGCATACAAGATAGGCTCTTATTCAGGGTGAGGGTCCTGATTTAATGTGGGCAATCTGTATGTACAGGGTGTGGGAAACATATAAGATAGGCTCTTATTCAGGATGAAGGTCCGAATTCATGTGGGCAATCTGTATGTACATGGGGGGAAACATACAAGATAGGCTCTTATTCAGGGTGAGGGTCTGGATTAATGTGGGGCATCTGTATGTACGGGGAGAAACATATAAGATAGGCTCTTATTCAAGATGAAGGTCCGGATTAATGTGGGCAATCTGTATGTACAGGGTGGGGGAGAAACATACAACATAGGCTCTTATTCGGGGTGAGGGTCCGGATTAATGTGGGCAATCTGTATGTACAGGGTGTGGGAAACATACAAGATAGGCTCTTATTCAGGGTGAAAGTCCGGTTTAAGCACGCCACTGCTTGTGCCTAAACTTACCACCCCCTTCAGCAGGGAGGCCTTTAGCGTCCCTGCTATGGTCCCTAAGACTAAAGCCTGACCACACTTATACATTCTATTGATTTAAACAAGGGTGGTGGCCAGGGGTGGACTGGCCATAAGGGACCCAAGACAATGCCTAGTGGTCCTCACTGCTTTGGGGCCAATTGGGCTGCCGCCTATAACACCCACATTCAATCCCTGCCCCCTATACCCAGCCCCACTGTACCAACAGGCCAAGGAACCCCAGCCCCCAATGCTATACCCCCGGCATCATGTTTGGGGGGGGGGCTACAGCAGGGATGTCTCGGGCTGACCAGGGGTAAAATCCAAGGCTGATTTTTGACCCCAGTTCGCCACTGGTGGTGGCTAACCCAGCACCCTCTTTAAGTATTATAAGAAAAAAATTATATAACTTATACTTATGATATGGTAATATGTACCTTCTGTTGTCTTGGCTTATAACTGCAGATGGACTTTAGTATGTGTGATGCCTACAGAAATGCAGATTAGGGCTTCACACCATTAGGGTTTTTCATCTATGTTACTGAAACTTTATAGCTGATTAGGAAATTTTTGGCTCGTCGCGGGTCACAGCTTCAAGCTAAAGAGGGGAAAAATAGATTCCCGCACAGCCTGAGCTTTTTCACGACTTGGGAAATGTAGGTGGAGCGCGAGAAGAGAATAGAACAGTAAGAACTTCCCTGCTGATAAGAAGAAGGTTTGGAAACCTCTACTTACGGGACCACCTAAATTCAAGCTTGGGATGACTAATACAACTGAAAAGTGACGCAGCCATTAATTCCGTCTCAGTATTTGTTACATGGATGACTTCCTCGCTATGGACGGAGTTTATAAAGGAGTCTATTTCTATTAACGTTGCTTAAGAAAAGCCGCTGAATGTCCCACCCTTAAATGCCGATTGTTGTGGCAGACAAAAGCCAGACCCCCCTTTCTAAGTGAAGGGTGAAGCAGGGTCTTCTAATGCCTTGTCCTAGTGTGAACCCTCAGAGGAACCATGCGAGTTTATCCAAGGGAACTGTCCTGGAGAAGGCGACTTTCCCCCTTAAAATTGTCATGTCTTATTTATATCACTCTCCACAGAAATAGTCCTTTGTTACCCGCAGTAAACACATTGCTTATTGGATTACTTACGTTTCGCTCATATTCCCTGGCAATTGTTTCATTCCATTATTTGTAGCATTGAATCAGTTATTTGTTAATAAAGTGGACCAAAAGCCAGGATTTTGACTATCCTGGGTTTTGGTCCTTTCCCCCGGGGCATCCCGATCGCCTGCGTGAAACCCCCTAGATCGCTGAAGTCAACTCACCTCTTCCCAGTCCGCGCATGCGTGGCTGCTTGTCCAATCAGCATGGTTGGGGCTGTTGACATCACGTCATCTAAGCCTTCTTCTAAGGCCAGCGGCTCTGAGCGCGCTGGCAACCGCATCCCCCGCTTCCCTCTAACAGGAAGTGTGCCCTCGCCAGCCATTCACAAATGCTAGAGGGATAGCCGGGATGCGGCCTCATGTGCCATTGGGCCGGGAAGCAAGGTAAGTGAATGGGGTGCCATGGGTGGTTTCACACAGACCGATTTTGGATGCCCCGGGGGGGGGGAGGGAATCGATCTTCCTGGGCCGATTGCGCTGGGTTTTGGTCCACTTTAAATCTTGCTCTTGGGCCTTTAGGACTTTGCTTAGGCCTCTGGTTCCCAAAAAATGGCTAACAATGTTAAAGAGGAAGAAAACCCGGGATTTTTGACTATCCCGGATTTTGTTCTATGCCCCTAAGCATCATAAATCGGGATGCCCCACTGTGTGAAATCCCCCAGTTACCCAGTAAAACTCACCTCTCCTCGGTCCATCTGAATGGCTGAGATGGGAGAGCGTGCACAGTCGGCAGATGCAGGGGATGTGGCTGTCCTTGCTCCCCGTTGTGTGAAAATCCCCCAGTTACCCAGTAAAACTCACTTCTCCTCGGTCCATCTGAATTTCTGAGATGGGAGCGTGTGCGCAACCGGAAGATGCAGGGGATGTGGACGCTCTTACTCCTCATTGTAAACAATCAGAGCCGTTTGCTAAAAGGCAAAAGGCTCTTATTATACGATTGCTTGTGGACTGGGTAAAGTTGAGTTGATAATGGTGGCCCGGGGCGGGGCATCCCAATTCGGGATATCCCTGGGGGAAGACCAGCGGCCAGCCCTGGGATCTCTCAGATTTCAGGGTCCACAGCCCCTGATTTTCTTCCACTTTAAATTTAGATGACCAATGATGCTTTATAAAACAGTTAGTGCATCATTAAATAAAAATTCTAACTATGATTAAAATAAAATAAAAAGATAAAATAAAAGTAAACTCTAAAAAACAATTCAAAGTTTTCTTGGTTTGCTACCTGCTGGAGATCTTCCACACAATGGTGATGAAAGGCGAGCTCCACAAACAAGAGAAAGCTCATCAATCTTCTTTCTGCGGAGAGGAGGGATTCCATTGAGAGCAGGCAGTTCGCTGCCCCGTCACGTATACAAATCACCCCTGACGAAGCGTTAGTCCAAGTCTCAATGTCTGCTGGGTTCCACCTGGCCTGGCCTTTGTTGCCTGAACCCTGGCCTTTGAAAACACCTTCCATGCTTGTTTATATTGAAAAAACAAATGTTAATGAGCACCACGCCCTCCAGTAAAGGCGCCCGTTAGCCTAATGGAGCTGAAAATTGGTCCTCCACACCCGTGGAACCACTTTGACTCTTATGCAGCGCACAGCTGGTCTACAGTCAGTCATTTGTAGGCGAGTTACGAAATGCTTGGTGAGGCTCAGTCCCTATGGTTTAGCTTTAATGGCATGACGGCCAAAGGAAGAGGTGGGCAATTTGGAGGACAGTTGAGTTGCCCGAAGCTTTTCCTGCAGCGAGAATTAAAGTTTAACATCTCTTATGGCACATTTATCTGTCCAGTAGTTTTGTTCAGTATCTCCCAGCTTGCTGCGTCTTCCATGATTCTCTGACATCCACCATATGAGTGCTGACAGTATGTTGTGTATTTCAAGCGTTTGTTCGGTAATGATATAAGGGGGTAAAAATTCCATGAAGGCTCCAGTCAAATATGACTAATGGGGTTATTCATGAAGGGATAGCGCCAGGTAGCGCCTCGTAGAGGCAGGCAGCATCTGGTGAACGCCGGGCGCTGTACACAAAACCACATTTATGAAAGTGAATCTGGTGAGCGCCTCTAACAGCGCCATGTAGTGTCACATGTATTATTACAGGCAGGTCAGTGTATAGCGCCTCTAACAGCGCCATGTAGTGTCACATGTATTATTACAGGCGGTTCAGTGTATAGCACCGACGCTCTAGGTTCAGGAGCGCCATGTAGTACCTTTCGCTCACTGTCGCTCTCCCATACATTTCAATGGACATTAATTTGCTTGTGTTTGACATTTTTTATTTTTTGCTCCAATCAATGTGTGACGTCTCCTGGCTGCAAAAAAAAAACACTTTTAGAAACTTTTTGGGCTTTTTATATTTTTACGCAGAATTGTCATTACAGGTCTGGCGCTAAAGTGTTAATGTCACAGTTCTATAACAATGTCATTCCACGTGTTTTCGCTTTGTTACTGGTGGATATGTGATCAAAAACAGACTTTAATCACACAGCGTCTGGCACTCTATGCTACAGTTGACTTCACAAAATGTTTTTGGAATATTTTTGTTTATTTCATACAGTGGGCATCCCAAACTGAGATATCACTGGGAGAGGCTGTTACAGGGACTGGTTGAGTAATTACAAGTGGACTTTCACTCCAGACCTACGAGGCCCTACCATACAAGCTCTTAGATATCTGCAACATCTGACTCCAGGACCTACATTTCCAGCTTTCGGTGTACGGGTATTAGAAGGCACCTAGGTTTGACACATGCCCTCTTGAGGCTAGACACTGGAATTGTAGTATGGGACATGAAACTCTGGTGCCCTTAAAGTGCCACTATACTCCATTCACCACTTTCTCATTCATGTTGTATGGCACCAAATGGCAGTTAATCAGGTGACCAATGGAAACCATTATGGTTTGAAGCCCGCAGGTTGGTCACGTCATTGCCAGTCACACGTGAATGGGTAACATATGGGTATAGAAACGCTTTGAAAGCACGATAGAGGCTGCCGAAGTGCCAAGTGGTAAGCAGGGAAACCTCATGCCGATACGGCACTCCCGATCTGAGAGTTTATTGGGCAACTGCACCAAAGTGGACATTGCCTTTAAGCCTGTTTTTGGAATTTTTTAGGCTTATTATGCATCCCAGTTTAGGGGGAGTCTATTTAGCAGTCCTAAAGTCTTTACCCCAATGTGGACATCAACCGTTGTGTCTTCTAAAATAGAACCTTTTTCATTTGAACTCAGTAGTCATTGATCTTCACCTGGGTCAAACCTGAGTTCAAATAAAGTGATGTGCAATTTTGTTGTTGCGCACATCTCTCGCGTACACGTCAGGCGGCTCTTGATCTCCTATTCCGGAATGTATACAATCTTAGTAATGGCTCTGCCCGGCTCCATCTTCAAAACAGGGGAAAAATAGAAAAACACCATTACTTATTCCTTTCAAGTGAACCTCATTCTCGGTGCACCGGAGGACCTCTGGAAAGCCATCTAGTGGAATGGGGAATGGAGGCTGTCAGTGTGCATTCAGCTGTCACAACACTTGTGTTATTTATAAAGTGAGTTCATGGCTTGGGGATGGGGGGGGAGGCACCGAAGATAATCTCCAAGAAGCTCTGTGCACAATAGTTTCCGGAGATAGAAAGAGCGGAAGAGTGCCCGAGTCATAAAATACTGAGAATTGCCATTCTTTACCGAGAGACCATGGGTCCATCTGCAAATTTAATGCCACGTGGGCGGCTTCACTGCCTTGAAGTTCTTTCACGGGTCAACGGAGTTCATTTCTAAAAGCTTGATACCATCATATGGGGTTATTTTTAAGCTTTTCAGTCTCGGCACTCGCATTTTTTTTTCTGAACCTGTCATTTCCATAAACTACCTATTAGAGATGAGCGAACTGGTTCAGAACCCAAGTTCGTTCCGAATTTCAGGAAAAATTCAATTCAGAGTGAAACCAAATTTTAGGTGGCTCGTGCTGACCGAATTTTCCCTGAAATTCACTGGCACCTCAAGTGGTGGGAAAAAAAAAAACTTATCACCATCCTCGTTCTAGCGCCACACTTGGATCCAGTGTTCACAAGAAGAAGCTGGCAACTTTATTGCACTGTCAGCTGTGCAAGTCGGCTTCCGCCACCCACTGACAGTGCGACCGGCCTCCCCTGCTCCCACCATGCAGTGCGACACGCTGGCTTCCCCGTCGTTCTGGCCCAGTGGCTGGCTGCGGGCGCAAGTTGGCTTTCAAGCCAACTTGAACCCGCAGCCAGGCGCTGGCCGAGCTCTCACCGTGCTCTATGTACTCCACTAGAGATGAGAAATTCTCAAAGGTTCGATTTCTTGGAATCCCCGAATCACATTTTTAGGAAGTTCACTCATCTATACTACCTATATACAGTCTGCCCCCATTCCCAAATCTATAGCCTATAATATGTGACAGCTCGCCCCATGCTCAGATGATGCTTCAGTATCCAACAACTGTATATGGGAGCATGATCATTATTTATTTGAGGGGTCTATGTGCCGTGACTGGCTTTTGAATGTACGGCCACTGGAGAGGCTGCTTATATAGAGTGGATTGGGCTTGCTTGCCATGGGACCCATATAGGCTGCTTATATAGAGTGTGGGCTCCACCATAACCCACAACCTATAACATGTGATAAATGTGTCCCATGCAGCTATGCCTGATCCATGCTTCATTTAACCACTGAATACTGGAACAAAATCACTTTTTTTATAAACATTACGATCAGCCCTCGGGGGCCTGTGACTTTAAGACTGTATGAGGCCCAAAAATTCTGATGTCAGCCTTTTGCCATGGAACCCTTTTCTATCTTTTCTGCAACTTTCCATGTGTGCAATCTTCTGTTTGACCCTCCTGAACAACAAGGACACAGCCAACACAAGCCTTAACACATGTAGTATATGCAACGCAAAACATGCGGTAGGGAGCTATGTGTGGGCAAGCAATGGCCATATATTTATCCATAAATCCCCCAAAAATCCAAAATGTGAATACACAGTACATACTAAGTGCACTGCATGCCTTTTATTTCCACGCCATTGGCATTTCCTTCATTTGGGCGCATTGCCATTTTTAATATGGAGCTCCAGCAACTTAAAAGTGTGAAAGGCCATGGAGGTTTAGCACTGCCGAGTTTTTATCTTAACGAGCGTTGATCTAAGGACGGTGACCAGAGGAACCTTCTCCTGAAAGCTGGCCAACTTTCCCATTACTCAGGTCTGTTTCGTGAACACAACAGATGTCTGCCATTACGCTAAAGCTGGGCATCTCTCGGGCAATCTGTTTGGCATTCCAGTGGTTAATGTCAGCTAAACTAGCTGAGGGTAAACCAGGAGTAAATAATGGAAGTGATAGTTTTGTCTAGAATGCCTGGCGTTTGGCCAAACAGAATGCTTAGGTCTTGGCCAAATTTAGTGTGCGCTTTTCTAGTACTTTTACCTTAATTTCTCGGAATTTGACCTAAAAAATGATTTGTTGTTGACTGACGTTAGTTTGAGATTTGCTAGTACTGAATTCTTAGTTATTAGCCAACCTTAGAGTGAGCTTTGCCACTTTCTCTTAGATTCCCCGGTGTTTGGCTAAACTTGAACTACTGGTTGTTGGCCAACTGTACAGTGATGTTTACCACTACTTTTGCATAGATTTTCTGTGTGTTTGATGAAACATCAATCCCAATAGTTTTAGAGAAGATTGGAGGCCCACATAATATATCATAATGGCCTCACACTGGACATCACAGCCCCAAGCAACACACTTGACCAGCTTTCCTGTGAGATTTGCCAGTACATTTTTCTAGACTCCAAGTGTTTGGCTTAGCCAAATTATTAGTTTTTGGCCTACTTTAGAATGAGGTTTGCCAGTACTTTCTCCTAGATTTCCCAGCATTTGGCCAAACCAAATTCTTATTGACCAACCTTAGAGTAAAAGCCTAGATGTCCCAGTGTTTAGCCAAACAGAATGTTTAGTTGTTCGACAACTTTAGAAAGAGGGTTGCCGGTATTATGCATAGAATTTCTTGATGTTTGGCCAACCATCCATCCCAATAGCTTTAAAAAAGCATGGAGGCCCACATAAAAGATCATAATGACCTCACTTTGTACGTCAAAGCCCTAAACAACACACTGTTGGCCAACATTAGCGAGGTTTGCCAGTATTTTGTCTACATTCCGAAATGTTTGGCCAACCCAAATTTCTAGTTGTTGGCCAACTTGTGAGTGAGGGTTGCCAGTATTTTTGGCTAGAATTTCCAGTTTTGTCTAAAACCCAAATTCTTATTTTTTGGACGACTTTAGAATGAGGTTTGCCAGTACTTTCTCCTAGATCCCCCAGCATTTGGCCAAACATAATTCTTAGTTGTTGGCCAACCGTAGAGCAAAAGCCTAGATGTCCCAGTGTTTAGCCAAACAACTTTAGAATGAGGGCTGCTGGTATTTTGCATAGCATTTCTTGATGTTTGGCCAAACATCCATCCCAATAGTTTTAAAAAAGCATGGAGGCCCACATAAACAGTCATAATGATTATATACAATAATGTCATAACAATGATGTTGTACATCACAGCCCTAAGCAACACACTGTTGGCCAACTTTAGTGAGGTTTTCCGCTATTTTGTCTAGATTCCAAAATGTTTGGGCAACCTAAATTTCTAGCTGTTGGCCAATTTTTAAGTGAGGGTTGCCAGTACGTTTACCTAGATTCCCCAGTTTTGGCTAAAGCCCAAATTCTTAGTTGTTGGCCAACTTTAGCTTGAAATTTGCCAGTGCTTTTGCCCAGATGTCCCAGTATTTGTACAAACAGAATGTTTGCCAACTTCGGTATTTAGTAAGGTTTACCAAAACCTTTGCATAGATTTTCTTGGTGTTTGACCAAACATCCATCTCAACAGTTTAAGGCCCAAATAATAGATCATAATGGCCTGACGTTGAACATCACAGCCCCAGGCAACACGCCGGGCTCCCTTGCAGGTATTTCTGCCTAATTCCAGTGAGCGATCATAGAAAAGAGTTATATCTTCAAGCTCTTTCTCTACTTCATACTGTGAACTTGTTCAGCTCAGGAACTTTCTTTCTCAAGTTTATTAATAGATCTGATTGTTCCCGCACAATAAGACTCTGAACTTAACATATTTCTCATTCTCACTTGATCTATTTTCTCCTTTTTTTATATAATTCTGTGACAATTTTCCAGATTGCCTTTCCCTGACACAATGGCGTTGAACGTTTTACAGTTTTTTTTCCCTTTTGTTTCGCTCTCCTCTCCCCGGCTGACATTGCATTGCTCATTACTTCCAAATTGACAAACGTTCCATTCAACAATTAGGTTCACAATTTGACCACCATGACCCCTTACCGAGGGATGGCCAACGTAAACTGGAAGATGAATTGCAGTTACGGCTGTACCTGGCTCTCGCTGGTTTTCTGTGTTAAAGGAAATGCGTAGGATGAAATTATGTTCTATCAATTTCAAGTCCGTTTTTTTAGTTTGTAGAACTGCAAATTAGTTGGCAGAGTCACAAGTGTTTTCCTACTCATCTCGTTTGTGCATTGCTGTTAAAGATGTCTTAGGAGCCTTTTTCCAAGTGTAAGACTCGGTAGAGTTCTTTCACAAGGCTGTCCTGTAACCACATTAGTCAGTAGGTAATGCTGTTGATTCCTACTAAACTGTCTTCTCTTTAAAGCTAGAAAAGACCTGAGAACACCTCACAGGGTGATCAAAGGGCAGTGGTGTCTTCCAAACGTCTTCCTCTTGAAAGATGAAGATGCACTTGGCCTTCCTTACCAAGTTTATATTTTTGGTGCCCCTAACAAAGTTGTCTTTCACTTAAGCAAGGTAGAGACATACCTATGAACTTTTCAGTGTGGGAAAGAGGAATATTTGTCAAATTAAAATGTTAGCGAATGTCCTGGTCATATCCAGACTGGATTACTGCAACATCCTTCTCTGTGGCTTACCAACTAATAGACTGGCTCTCCTCCAATCCATACTGAACTCACCTCATCTATCTCTCATCTCGCTCCTCCAGCTCTGCACCTCTCTGTCAATCCCTACACTGGCTGCCAGAGAATCCTGTTCAAAATTCTAACTCTCGCCTACAAAGTTCTCTCCAACCAGGCCTCTCCTTACATCTCTATTCCAATAATATCAGCCTAGACGCAGCCTCCGCTCTGCTGCCAACCTTCTCTTGTCTTCCACCCTGGTCACCTCCTCTCACGCCCGCCTCCAGGACTTCTCACGTGCAATTCCAATCTTCTGGAATGCCCTCCCCCATTCAAACCACCACTCCACAACCCTCAAAACCTTTAAAGGTGCCCTTAAAACTCACTTATTTAGACAAGCATATAATCTGGCTTAAGCAATTCTCTAAAGGGCTCATGCCACAAAGCTCAATACTGGCTGTGTGTGATCCTTCCCCCTCATCCTTTAGACTGTAAGCTCCTAGGGCCTGGGCTCTCTCTCCTATTGTATCTTGTATTCAGAATATTCACTGTAAACTCTGTAACACTGCATCTGCAATAGCCTATGTACTGTATGTTTTTACCCTGTCTGTAATAACTACTTTGTACAGCGCTACGGAAGATGATGGTGCTATATGCATAAACAATAATAATAATAAAAATAAATTAGGCCACACCCCCTCTTTGAGGAATGGATAGGAAATAGGATGTAACAGTTACAACAATAGTAACACTTGGAGTAGGCAAATTAATCATTTATTATTGCAGATCTGCATGTTATACCTCAAAGAGGGACAAATGAACGGGGGACATGGACTCAAAAGAGGGACAGGCCCTCCAAATAAGGGACACTTGAGAGGTATGTAAAAGGGAAGAAGGTGGGCCTTCCAAGGTGCAGGGGCCCTGGAATCTGCCCAGGCATGCCCGGTGCTGCCCCTGTATATATATATATATATATATATATATATATATATATATATATATATATATACACACACACACACACACACGTTTGGCAATCATAATGAAAGCTAAAGCGAGCAGTTCACCCCTGGAAGCCCCCGATACGCTTGGTACCTGTTCCCGGAGGGTGTTGAAAGAATAATTCTTCTGCACCAGCACCTCTCCAGTAAGCGCTTTGCAGCCCCTGGGTGTGACGCCAGCAGTCGCCACAACCCGGCGGAAAATACAAACCAGAGAAAAAAGTGTCAGTGTGCGGCAGTCACAGGATGTCATTTTCATCTTAATGGAATCGCACGCCGAGCCCCGCGGACATTTCTTTCTTTTCTTTTCCTTTTCTTTCTTTTTTTTTTCATGAATACATCAGCGCGTTCCAGCCATGTAAAGCCTTGAGTGGCAAACATGCCCTCTCGTCAGACGTCTACGGATTCACAAGGAAGTCGCAGGCCTAAAAGGAGGGCTCTGACTTGAAGGCAACACTAGAAGAAGCCTTCTGCCTGGCCTCTGATGGCAGTGGCACACGTCTACGTCTAGTCCACGTCTTGTGTTCTCTCTGTTCGGTGTAACAATGTAGAAAGATTTTTATTCTGTTTCCTAAAATAAAATAAGATATGATCGCATTTAAAAATAAATTATAATTAAACCGGACCTTCAGCCTGATTTAATGAAAAGCCCAAACTCTTAAAAAACGGTTCCCCAGCATCTAAAATTAATATATTTTACGTTTTTAGTCACTAACTTATTATTCTTTCCCCCACTGCAGTCAGAAGTCCCAGAATGCAGAGCAGCACAGTCAGGAGGCACTTCCTGTTTGCAGGCTGCCTGATAAGATGGCAGCTTCCATAAGCCGCCATCTTGGATGTTTAAAGGCTCATAACATGCAGTAGATGCAGTTAGGATGATTTTTAATGTGGACAATCTGTATGTACAGGGTGTGGGAAACATAAAAGATAGACTCTTATTCAGAGCGAAGGTCCGCTTTAAATACATTTTAATTAATAAATTTAATAATTTAAATAAAATTACATTTAATTTAAATTAAAAATAAATTAAAATACATTTAAAAATAAAATTTAAAATAAGATATGATCGGATTAAAGGAGAACTATTGCGAAATTGTGTAATATTAAAAAACATGTCAGCTAATGATACACCCAAACTGAATAACACTCCTACCAAGCTTGTGGTTTTCCCTGGTAGGAATAAAATCCAGGGCTGACAGAATTAGTCTATCAGGGGTGACAGAGCCTGTCCCCTGATTTCCTCTTCCTTCCATTAATAAAAATAAAAAACAAGCCTGGCTGGATATTTCTTGATGTCAGGTGTATTAGTGACTCCTCCTCCTGCCATCCAGCAAATCTATATGGATTTTTATAAAAACCCACAAGGCTTCCACAAGGCCCCCAACACTTAAAGTGGACCAACACCCAGGGGGGATCGGCCCGGGAATCTATAAGATTCCCGGACCGATCAGATCCCTCCCCGCGGGGCATCCGAAATCAGGATGTCCCGCAGGGAGGAACCCCCCAGGAGGCCCACAAACCTTACCTCAGCCCCGTTCCATCGGGCAGGGTGCGCACCCGCGACGGCCGTTTGTGAATGGCCGGCGCAGGCGCGCTCCCTGTTAGAGGGAAGCGTGAGACGCGGCCTCCAGCGCTCAGAGCCGTTGAGCTGCTATGCGCGTCCAAGCGGCCTTGGACGCGCGCTGTGATTGGCTGGAGCGGTCATGTGGGAGCGTGGTGAGGTGAGTGTTTCTGGCCTTTCGGGGGGGTTTCAGACAGCAGGGCACCCCCAAAAAATCCTGGGTGTTGGTCCACTTTAAGTATCAATCTGCACTATTCCAAGTAAAGTACAAATGCAAATTAATAAAAGATTTTATTTGTACTTTACTTGGAGTAGTGCAGATTGACACTTAAGTGTTGGGGGCCTTGTGGAAGCCTCCCTGTGGGTTTTTGTTTAGAGTAATTGCTCAAGGTTGCACACCCCCTTTGTGATTTAAGTTGGTGCGGCCACTTTTTGTAAGGTTCATATATGGATTTTTATCATTGGGCCATTTTTTCATAATGGTGCTCCTTTAAGTGTGGTGGAAGCCCCTGGGCACAAAATCTGGTGAAGGCCCCAGATACATTTTTTTCCTTAAAATATAATTCCGGAAACAAGCGGAATTGCTTCTTACTTTGTGGTTGACCACAAACTGCCATAATGGCCTTAAGTTGTAGAAACTCTCTATTCTGGAGAGTATATAGTTACATTTTTTTTTTAGTGAATTCGATAGCATGAGATGTGAAGAGGAGATTAGAGTGGATGTGCGCTCGTATGTATATATGGGGTGAGGGGCATAAAATGTCATCAGATACCTTTTAGCCGCGAATTAACTACTGCTAGTGCTGCTGCTACTAATTTCCATTTATTGATACTTTGTGTAGAGTACCGCAACTACGCTTAAAGCGGACCTTCAACATCAATTAATGAAAAGTCCAAACCCTTAAAAAACTATTCACCAGCATCTAAAATTAATATATTTAACGTTTTTAATCACTTACTTTTTCTTCTTTCCCCCAATGGGCTGCAACTCTGTTCAGCACTGTAGGATACGAGCGCCGCCATCTTGGCTCAGTAGCATCACATACTGAGGAGAGTAGAGGGGATGAGCGAACTGATTAATCGGAAACGGAATTCGACATGAATCCGTTTTTCTGAAACCCTGAAACGCGCTGTCACTTGCCTTTGTGTTGGCTCCCCTGTTGCTTTGGTGCAGTGGAGGGCATTTGGCAGTAGGGCAATGACAGTGCGGCCGGCTTCCCCCCGCCTCCCTGCCGCCCTGTGTGTATTGCATAACAGGAGGGGAGCGGGGGAAGCCGGCCACGCTGTCAGCTGCGCAAGCCGGTTTCTGACAGTGCCCGCCACTAGCCGCCGGACCAGAGTAACTGGGGAGCCAGTGTGCAGGCAAGTGACTGATACTCACCTTCTCCCTCGTGATCCCCAATACAGTGAGTCTCCCATGCCGCTCTTCAGCCAGTGGAGTACTCCACCCCACACTGGGCTCTGGTGGCAGACACTCTTTTATTAACACCGGAAGTGTCTTTTCCAGCTGCCGGTGCTGCCGGCTTCCCATGCTCCTCTTCTCCTGTGCAATACACACAGAAGCAGGGAAACATGGGGAAGCCGGCTATGCTGCCAACCGCCAACTGCCCACCACTGGACCTAAGCGACAGGGGAGTCAATGCGGAGTGAGAATATCGCCCAGCCTGGAACGAGGACGAGGGTGAGCTTTTTTTTTTACATTTTGTAAACAAGGATTCGATAAAAATTAGATATGGACGAAATTGGGTGAAATTTGGTGAATCATCTGAATACATTTTTTAAAATATTCGCTCATCTCTAATAGTGATAATTGTTCTAGTTGTATTAAGACTTAACGAATAAGTATTACTAACAAGAATAAGAATTCGTTCTTCTACTACTACTAATATTATTTTTACGACTACTACTACCACCACTACAACTACTGCTATTATTATTATTATTACTATTTGCTGTGGATGCCAGGAACAGATAATCTGTATGTGTCTTATCTGTCTATAAGATGCAGGGCTGGCATGAAGCGCTAGACATGCGGCGGTTGCCTTGATCGGAACCTGCGGCAAATGGCTCACACCGCAGATGCATCTCTTCAGCTGCATATCTCTCTTTCATGGTTGAAGACGAGGTCTTATTCCAGATATTCTTTTCGCTGCTGGGCAGCAATTTTCCAGATGATAAGGTGAAGCCAAGATGGAGACTCAGTGGTGTGAGTTTCTTCGTAGGGAGGTGGGCCAAGACCACCAGCTAATTTCATACCGGGCTGGCTCAAACAATCATTCTCCTATCTGCACTATACATTCACCTGCTGGCGCCTTATAGTGAAAATAGCCATGGGAAGATGATTAGAAGCAGATGACATACAATTGCTTCCAGACGTGGAGAAAAGCAAATGTCTTCCGTTATCTATATCTATATTGTCCATGGGAACACAAAGCTAAGTCTGCTTGTGCTTGTTTTGACCAGGTAGTGGCCATTTTGACCATCACTGATGTGTGATTTTTTTGAGCAAACTCAATTGCCTGCTTGTGATCCGGTAGGACAGCCAACTGGCAAGAGAATGGGGATGCATGGGCTTCCTAGGTGGCCTGTTTTTTTGGCTAATGCAGTGGAGGATGTGTCGCAGGTCATCATCACTTTAGGGTAGGACCCCAGAACCGGTTCTGCTGGTGAGCACAGGACAAAAATGATGAGGCTGACCTACACCAGAGGTCCCCAACCCCCAGTCTGTGGCCCACTGTGAAACCAGCACAAACCAGGGTTTGATGGGCCAGCTACCTTGGTTTGCTGTGCTCCGCCACCCTGAGCTGTGCCACCCAGTCTCCTCAGCCCATGTTAAGTAAGGAGCACTGATACAGCACTCCGGAGGATGGTAGAACAGCTGAGCTAGCCGAGGTATGTGGCAGCCAGTACAGCTGCCGCCATCATCCTCTTCTGCCTGTATCACTTTCCACTCCTCTATGCAGGTATGATACAGCTGTGGCAGCTGTGAGATAGCTCTATAATGGGTAGAAATTGATGCAGACAGCATGGGATGGGGGAGGTGATTGGATATTAGTAAAAAGGAGCAATGTCCTCTCTCGATGAGGCATCCTGAATTGGGATATCCCCCCATGTATGCCTTTCAGGAGATGGGTGACCATTCATGGTGCTGGACTGCTTGGCGTGTAAAACTGGTCACCCACCAAGAGGATCAAGCTGGAGTCGTATGTAAGATGTGCTGAGGAGCATGAACTCTGAGCAGAGCAGAGCATGAAGCTGGACCCTATTTCACCCTATTTCATTCCAACCAGTGGCACTAGTATCAGTGGTGGTACTTGAACTCCACTCTGGTGGTACACAAAGCCAGTGGAGGGGAAAGTGTGGTGGGGCATGAAGCAGGGGCGTAACTAGGGGGAATAGGGACAGCTGTTGACTTGACAAGCGTATTGCATTGTTGGACCAGTACAGGACCTCAATCCCTTTGAAATCTCTACTAGCGGTGGTACGGGTGGTCCTTGAGATTATTGCAAGTGATACGGAAAAAAGGTTTGGGAAATGCTGCTCTCCCTCCATCTTGGGGGACGGGCTTTATAAGTGGACCCTCTCTATTCTGTTTTGCAAATACAGATATTTGGGCATTGCTTTTAAAATGTCCCACCATCCCCTAATTACAGATGTGTTAGTGCCACATTAAAACGATTTTTCCTTCCTAAATAATCCAATTATTTTCAAAGCATTGTGAGCGGAGTAGCAATTAGCAATGTTTACGATTGCTTTATATTCACCATGAAGCATTAGCGTCTGTTCAGTGATGGGCGCGTCTACTGTATACAGTAAAGACCTTGATGCATTAATGTAGAGTCGGGGACCTAATTAGAATAACTCCACAGAAAACAAGAGGTGTTATTATTTTTTTTACCCCCACAATTTATGCAATTATTCTAATGGGTTTCATACCCGTACGAGTACGTCGATCCCCGTTTGCCAAGGTTGCATTCTCCTGGAAACACAATGAACTGTTGCTCTGAAAGGGCCGCTAGATAATTGTCAGAGCTGGAGTCAGTACGAGCCATGAGAAAGAGGTTCTCTCAATAGAAGTCTCAGTGGGAGCAAAATTCAACCGTCATTAAATTTCAGACAATTGTATCAAGAGATCTAGAACAACGGGCTGTGTCAGCGCTCCGCTGACCTTGGATGTGTCACCTTATTGGGTGTTGTACATCTTTCCTCGGAGCATCTCAATTTAGTTCTAAAGGGAGAAAAAAAATCTGCCTTCGGAAACTCGGCTTTCAGTCTAGACGACCCTAAAAAGTTTTTTTTTTTTTCCTTTACTAAAGGTGTAAATTGAATCTGCCATCCCTAAAGACCTACTGATGTATTTATGAAGTTAGATGTGTTCAATTTTCTAACACCAACATATTCCACAAATCATTCAGAACCATTTATATCAGTCCTTGCCCTTGGAGACTTGACAATTTAATGTCTTCGCCGGCTGTTTTTTTTGCGAACGGTTAGTTGCTTTTTGCCGTACACATCCTATTATAACGCACATGGAACCACTCCTGGAGGACCCTCTGGTTGAGTTGAGAGTTTAATGTACTTCTTGGATGACTATATTGGCTTTTCAGTGTTCATTGGGATTTCGCAACAATGGAAGAGGAAAACAAAAACACCCGCACCCTTTGGTCTTACCCACAAGAAGTACCTAAAAACGGTTCAGATTTTTCAACTAAACTATTACTACTGGTAACCCCTCCCCCCAGGCGATATACCCAATTTAGCTCTACGAATACCGGGAGGTGCTTGAGAGGGCAACCGAAGAACTGGTCAAAGTATAAGAGAAGGAATCTAGCAACTTAAAGCCATGTAGCGGACAGCTAAAAAAACAAAAGGGTACTTAACTTGTCCTACGCAGCTGATTGGTGCCAGTTTGGCGATCAGTAACTCACCTGATCGCTGGAACTGAGCCCCGCAACAACTCTCATTGACCGTGCCTCAAATGTCATTCACCCGCGCTTCTGTGCCAGACCATGTCAGTCACAGGGGTGTGACCATGCCTCCGTCACCAGTCATCAGGGCTGTGCCCACACTCTTCCATTCATTACAATGGAGAAGCGTGTCATGCCTCATCCCCATAGCTGTTTCTAGGGGAGGGCAAGCAAGGCTATCACCTTGGGCATCAAGGTCATTGGGGTGCCTTTATCCCAGTCATACTGTATTCTACAGATGAGTCAGGACCACTATGAGTGGTGCCTTAAGACAGGCCCTGCATCCCCCCATATTAGGCTTCATCATGGGGAGGAGCACTTCCTGCTGCTAACATAGAAGCACAGCATGGCACATACCTGTACGGGACAGCAGCACCATAGGATGGGTGAGGAGGGGGCACAGCATGGCACATACCTGTATGGGACAGCAGCACCATAGGATGGGTGAGGAGGGGGCACAGCATGGCACATACCTGTATGGAGCAGCAGCACCATAGAATAGGTGAGGAGGGGGCACAGCATGGCACATACCGGTATGGGACAGCAGCAGCATCATAGGATGGGTGAGGAGGGGGCACAGCATGGCACATACCTGTATGGGACAGCAGCAGCACCATAGGATGGGTGAGGAGGGGCACAGCATGGCACATACCTGTATGGGACAGCAGAAGCACCATAGGATGGGTGAGGAGGGGGCATAGCATGGCACTTACCTGTATGGAGCAGCAGCAGCACCATAGGATGGGTGAGGAGGGGCATAGCATGGCACTTACCTGTATGGAACAGCAGCAGCACCATAGAATGGATAAGGAGGGGCACAGCATGGCACATACCTGTATGGGACAGCAGCACCATAGGATGGGTGAGGAGGGGGCACAGCATGGCACATACCTGTATGGAGCAGCAGCACCATAGAATAGGTGAGGAGGGGGCACAGCATGGCACATACCGGTATGGGACAGCAGCAGCATCATAGGATGGGTGAGGAGGGGGCACAGCATGGCACATACCTGTATGGGACAGCAGCAGCACCATAGGATGGGTGAGGAGGGGGCACAGCATGGCACATACCTGTATGGAGCAG
The DNA here is from genome assembly GCA_027917425.1 of Gastrophryne carolinensis. Taxonomy (NCBI): domain Eukaryota; kingdom Metazoa; phylum Chordata; class Amphibia; order Anura; family Microhylidae; genus Gastrophryne; species Gastrophryne carolinensis. Next base: position 10,767,804 of record CM051235.1, read on the forward strand.
CAGCACCACAGGATGGGTGAGGAGGGGGCATAGCATGGCACTTACCTGTATGGAGCAGCAGCAGCACCACAGGATCGGTGAGGAGGGGGCACAGCATGGTACACACCTGTATGGGACAGCAGCAGCACCACAGGATGGGTGAGGAGGGGGCATAGCATGGCACATACCTGTATGGGACAGCAGCAGCACCACAGGATGGGTGAGGAGGGGGCATAGCATGGCACATACCTGTATGGAACAGCAGCAGCACCATAGAATGGGTGAGGAGGGGGCACAGCATGGCACATACCTGTATGGAACAGCAGCAGCACCATAGGATGGATGAGGAGGGGGCACAGCATGGCACATACCTGTATGGAGCAGCAGCAGCACCATAGGATGGGTGAGGAGGGGGCACAGCATGGCACATACCTGTATGGAACAGCAGCAGCACCATAGGATGATTAGGAGGGGCATAGCATGGCACATACCTGTATGGAACAGCAGCAGCACCATAGAATGATTAGGAGGGGCATAGCATGGCACATACCTGTATGGAACAGCAGCAGCACCATAGAATGGGTGAGGAGGGGGCACAGCATGGCACATACCTGTATGGAACAGCAGCAGCACCATAGGATGGGTGAGGAGGGGGCACAGCATGGCACATACCTGTATGGAACAACAGCAGCACCATAGGATGGGAGAGGAGGGGGTATAGCATGGCACATACCTGTATGGAGCAGCAGCAGCACCATAGGATGGGTGAGGAGGGGGCATAGCATGGCACATACCTGTATGGAACAGCAGCAGCACCATAGGATGGGTGAGGAGGGGCATAGCATGGCACATACCTGTATGGGACAGCAGCAGCACCATAGGAATGGATAAGGAGGGGCATAGCATGGCACATACCTGTATGGGACAGCAGCAGCACCATAGGATGGGTGAGGAGGGGGCAGTATTTATCCTTCCCACACTGAGCACGATTATGCCCAGAAACTGCCCTGCTCATCCCACTACCTCCATTTCAATGAATAGAGAGGGTGGGGAAGCACTGTGTGATTAATGGTGAGTTGTGATACCAAGCCAACATCCACCCTGACTGCCATCGTCAGGTCCTGTGGCAAAGACACAGTACCAGCAATTAGGTGAGTTACTGATCGCTGGACTGCCACCGATCAGCTGTGGAGGACGAAAGTAGTTGTTTTTTAAGATGCCTGCTGGTTGCATGGGCATCCAAGTAGTGTTGTTGTTGTAGATAGCTTTGACTATCACTAGACTACCAATAAAGTGGCCCAAAACCCATGTAAATGAGTCGGCCCTGTGTAAGAGATTTCCGTAAGGGCATCACAATTTCCCACATTTGTGAAACCCTTTGATTTGGAGTTTAATGTCCCTTCTTGGATGACTGTATAGCCTTTGTCTATTGCACTTTGGGGGTGGCCATATAGTAACATTTATTAGCTTTATACATTTGAGTATAAACCCCTGCACGCCTTTGGGGGCTTGACATTAAACTCTCAGGTAGGTCTGATTGGAGTAGTTTTTCGTACATTATAGCTCTATGGCTCTATAGACATGAGAGGGATAGTAGTCAAATGCTGCAAAAGTCAACTAATGAATAGAGGAATAATCAAAAAAAATTTTTTAAAGCATTCTTGTTAGGAATTTGGGGCATTGCCAACTTAAAACGGACCAATAGCGTGGAAAAATTGGAAAAGAACGGTAGGGGCCGTATTGGAGCTTCCTCTCCCAGCATCTTAGCCATGCTGCTGCCTGGATTCAACTGACATAACTGACAATGCACAGTAACAGGAAGCCCAGCGGCACTTCCTGTTTGTAGGTGGCCTGTAAATTCATGAGCCGCCATTTTGTTTTGTAAAATTTACCACTGCAGGAGTTAAAAAAAGGTAAATTAATTTTTATGTGCAGCAATCCCTGGGGAGGGGTGTATATGAGCAATGTTGGTTGAGCTGGTCTGGTTATTTTTGATTGTTGGTCCGATTTAAATATGTCGGCAGAAACATAGAAGATTTATGGCAGAGGAAGGCAACAAGGTCCATCTAATTTGGCCATATATGTATATGATCTCTTATTCCGAGGAACCTAAGGGCAGACTAGATGGACCTCTTGGTCTTCTTTTTGGTCAACCTTCTGTTTCTGACTGCTTAAGACTCTTTCTGCATTTCCAAATTTAACTGCAGAAATTGTATCCAGGAGACCAAAGCGGATCTAGAACCGTAATCATATTTCCAAAAAAGGAAATCATTGCCTTGGCTTTGTTATGTCGATACATCATCTGTTGTCCCAGCAACTGCCCACCACGGCCCACATTAGTCACCCTTTCCTCATTGGTTGTTTGTGTCTTTGTCTACCCGCAGCTGACAACATGTTGATGCTTTGGGTTCTGGCTTATAATTCTACCACCCGTCCACAGGGTTATGGTAAGGATGCATTAATTGCATTAATTATAGGTAGTCATGGTTAATAGAGGAAAGAAAATGGGCAAGGTGGCTAACATGAGGTTTTACATCTGTCAGGGTGCCAATTAGTTATTTTTTTATTTCCTTTTTTGCCATTCATTATTTTTTCTCAGTCGCTGTGAATGGTAAACAAAATGTACTTTGTAGCTACGGTCTAGCTACTGAATACACGGGACATTAAGATAACCCAATTCAATCCTTCTATGTCTTGGCAACTAGGCCTGCATGAATATGGAGTGAGAAAACACTCAATTAATGATCATACAACGAATGATATCTAGCTATGATTAATGAAAAATAAAACCGAGTAAATTATAGGTAGCTTTTGGATTAAAAATGAATTCTTCTCCCGCAGAGTGCCAGTATTTCTTTTTACGTTTAATCATCCTTCATTTTTTTTGCATTATTAAAATGAATACTAAATAAAAGATAATTTTAAGTTTCTCACTTCCTGTCTTTAGCAGGGAATGGAAAACAGGCCTCATCAAACCAGCTCTGATGCTAATATGCTTATCTGAATATCCTAAGAGCATCTGAATATCCTAAGAGCATAGTTTAGGAGCACTATTAAACATGGATTTATGGATATTTGCATATGAATTAGATGATGGTTTTGGGCAGCTGATAGAGGAGAAGTATTTGCACTAACGTCAAGACACTCATAGACGGTCGTCTAAGACCCAAAGCCACCAAGGCTCCATGGAGACCTTCTACTTGTTAGCTGGGATCTTCAAACTGTTATTAAGACGGTCGTCTAAGACCCAAAGCCACCAAGGCTCCATGGAGACCTTCTACTTGTTAGCTGGGATCTTCAAACTGTTATTAAAATATCTTTTCCAGTCCACACAGTAGTTTACAGTAAATTCCACTTCTTTTTCTCAAGATATTCAAGGCAGTTGGGATTTGGACAGAACCTCCAATTTTGACGTTGGGTCCTTTTTTTTCCAAGATAGAGCAGCTGGGATTTGGACAGAGCCAAACATCTCAATCAAGTCCATACTTTATTAATTCTGAAGACCTAACATTTTGGTTCTTCTTTCCAAGATATTTAGAGCAGTTGGGATTCAGACAGAGCCAAATGCCTAATTTTAATTCCATAGTTCATTATCTCAGAGGACTTAACATGTTGGGTCCTTTTCCCTAAGATTTTTAAGGTGATTGGGATTTGGACAGAGGGAAAACAAATCATTTTCGAATTTAAATGAGGTGTTTGGCTCTATCCAAATCCCAACCACCCCAAATAATTTGGGAAAAATGACCCAAAATGTTCTCAAGCATCACGTCAGTGCATCCATACAGCCCATAGAATCATCAGTGTAGCATAAATCTAGGGCAATCAAAGCTTTTATCAAGTTGTGCCTCAAGATGACAAGACATTATTTATTTCCTTGACTGACGGGATATCAGGAAATTTTCCCATTAGCCGAGTCCAACATTTTATATGCTAAAACTAATTTAGGTCAAATTAGTAGATGGAAACCGATGAAGATTAATGCGAATCAACATGGAGGTTTTTCCAATAATCCAGGGAGATGAAATATGAAACTTTTCACCGAACTGCCTAACTAGCACTAGTGTATTCTCTGCGTCTTGTGCGCTTTCATCAATCATACTCATTGTTTAATCTGAATACATTATTGCCGCCCTATTTTCTGCCTCCTCCTTAAGGTAATATTTTCAGAATTTTGCAATTTAAACAGATTCCCATAAAAAAATGCTAACAGTTCAATATTTATGTATTATGCGTTTCATCTGGAAATGTAATGATATGCTAATGGCAATATTCCTTTGAACTTGTGCTTCAATTGACACACGCAAAATTAGCTTCATCTGGGAATTTCAAGCAATTAGTTTGGAAGCGAAATTGTGTTCGTATTGACTGTCCTTGGTGGGTCGATCTATTCGCCATCAATTCCATCTGTCTGCTAATTTCGTAATATAATCTAAGTTGAGCTTTACGTGATTAAGTAACCACCCGAAAGCTAGGCACGTTAGTATATAGAGAATGAAAAATAGTAATTCAGTTATGGAGGACATTGGTGGTCTTTAGAAGAACCTAACTGAAAAGATTGACTTACCTTTCTTTGGTTTCATTGGCTTTCTTCATTCCATTCCCATTTCTTGTCCAATGTCAAGGTTTATGTAAATGTTCTACCTTATCTGCTTGCCAGACAATCATCTCCAATGGATAATAAAGCCTAAGTTAACTAACCATTAGTTATCTTAATACCAGTCCCATTTCTTGTCCAATGTGAAGGTTTAAGCTCATTTTCTGCCATATCTGCTGGCCAGATGGGTATCTTTAATGGATAGAAAGGCCTAAAGCAACCATTAAAACTCCCAGGGCTGCTGGTCACCACCCTTGTTGCACCAAAGGTATAGCTAGGACATGGCACAAGGCTAGAGGTGAGCCAGGATGGGGCCACGTCTCTGCGCCGTGGCGAGTGCTCTGGGACAAGGTGGGAAAAGGTGAGTGAAACCTTCTTCGTAGTTTTTTAGACTACGGGGCCTCCGATGTTCCACTTCAATGTTGCTAAATATTAGTTTGTTTTAGAGAGGACTTAAACCCTGCAGTGGCCTTCAGATCCAAAGCATCTCTTAATTCGGACATCTGGATCAGGGAAGCTGCCCAGTGAGGAACCACAAAAATCCCAATAATCAAATTATCGCCCCTTTGTGCTTCCATGTTGTCTCCATCAGCTTTGAGTCCATAGCCGGCCTTTCATGTCCTGATGACAAACTCAATTTGATTGATGGCTAGTCAAGTGGACAGTTGTTGCTTTGTATAAATGTATAGGGGGTAAGTATATAGACCTCTATTTTGGGCTAAGCATTTTCTGAGCACTGCTGCCAAGATGGGGGTTGACACGGGCTTAGGTGAACTTTGAATCCCCAAAAACTCTACTGGTTGATGGCTTGTCTTATGTCCAACACAAGTATAGGTCCTCTGGGAAATAATAGCCAGGGCTAGTGAGACCTACAGTGTTGGTCTGTGTCAGACTTCTCTGACCCACCAGTGGAAGTTACTGCTGGAGCCCACCCTGCAGTTAATACCTTCTGGGATTGGATACGCCTTGCAATTTTGCTGTAGAACAGAGGCATCCTGCATTATCTGTCCAACCCAAGTAAAAGTCGTGTACTGAGGGAGGGGAAAAAAAGGGAGTAGGGGGACATGGATAGTCCGGGAAGAGAGAGTGGGTATTGGTACGTTGAGGGTTTAGGCGCTTATGACTTTTGGTCACAAAGACTTAGAGGAAGATTGGGGTTGGTCCCTCTTTTGGGTGTCTCTGGGGGTCTTACAGTTCTGCCCTAGGGGACAGCTTTTGGAGGGTGGCCAAATGCTCCTAATTTCTTACAATGTAGTTGATATCCAATATATGTACGAAAAAGTTTATTATTAAAGTATAATCTATGTACAAAAACAGTTTGCTTAGAATGATTGTGAGATACATATACAGTGACAAACTACAAAGTCACCAAGCACCATGTCGTCCTTTGCTCAGGACAGTCTGGTGGTTTGGGTGGAGGAGAGGGTGGGCACCTGGGCACCACAACTTTCCGTAAAGTCCTTTTCTTGATAGCAAGTTGTCCAATTTAGGGTTTGGTGTCCCTCGTTTGTAGCAAGTGTAGTAAGTTGCAAACGCGTTTCGCTCTGGGAGCTTCCTCTGTGCATTTTAATCTGGTGGGGGTTCATGAGGGGTAGGTAAGTAATATTGCCACATTCGGGTGATAAAGTCCTTTTGCATTTTTCTACAGTATTTTTACTCACTGTGCATATAAGTCTGGGCTGTTTCCTGCTGTCCTCCTATGGATTTGCTGTGTATTAGCCAATCTATAGGAGAGTGGTGTAATTACCAATCTGTTGGAAGATAGTTCCCGATCAGCATTTTATATTTTGGTGTGTCTCGAAATTAGGTTGTGGTGCCGTGCTAAGTAAAATATTAATGAGAACCTAAAGTATTGATCAGTGCTGGACCAGGAAGGGTTTGGGCCCACCAGGTGAAATCAATCCAGAGGACAGTCCACTGGGCCTCCTGGTCCCCTGTGGACCTATCCAAGCTTAGTATCGGTAATGGTGGCGTCTTGATGTCTTTTATATGTTTTTTCGGCATCGTTACAAATCCTTTGACCCCGCGTTGTAAGGAAGGAAGTGACACCTGAACTCGGCCGTGGTATCAGTGGGGGCCAGAGGCTCTGTTAGCGCTGATGATTGGCAATCGGCAGGCAGTCGCCACCGGCGGCACGAGATGGGTTTCGCGCCGCTTCTTCCAGATCGACAGCAGGGAAAAAAAAATGACATTTTTGGTGGCTGCGCCGGGGCCGCTGACAAGGTTAATGTAGGTCAGGCCTGTTACGCTTCATTTTCCAGGGCCAAGAGAGAAGGAAGCAAACAAAAAAAAGGTGCAGCGACAAGATTTTCACATCACCGGCGCCTGTCAGGACCTCCGCAGGCCGAGACGCGGGAATCATATTGTCACCCAACATAAATAAATACAAATCGTCTCCTCAGTGCTGCCCTATGTATAGGCATTATTTATTATTATTTTGTTATATTTTTTTTTATATATTCATTAAACCGGATCTTTACCCTGAATAAGAGCCTCTCTTATATGTTTCCCACACACTGTACATACAGACTTCCCACATTAATCCGGACCTTCAGCCTGAATAAGAGCCTCTCTTATATGTTTCCCCCACCCTGTACTTACAGATTGCCCACATTAATCCTGGCCCTCACCCTGAATAGGAGCCTATCTTGTATGTTTCCCCCCTGTACATACAGATTGCCCACATTAATCCGGACCTTCACCTTGAATAAGAGCCTATCTTGTATGTCCCCCCCCCTGTACATACAGATTGCCCACAATAATCTGGACTCTCACCCTGAATAAGAGCCTATCTTGTATGTTTCCCCCACCCTGTACATACATATTGCCCACATTAATCCGGACCTTCACCTTGAATAAGAGCCTATCTTGTAGGTTTCCCCCCCCTGTACATACAGATTGCTCACATTAATCCGGACCTTCACCCTGAATAAGAGCCTATCTTGTATGTTTTCGCCACCCTGTACATACAGATTGCTCACATTAATCCGGATCTTCAACCCTGAATAAGAGCCTATCTTGTAGGTTTCCCCCCCTGTACATACTGATTACCCACATTAATCCGGACCTTCACCCTGAATAAGAGCCTCTCTTATATGTTACTCCCCCGTACATACAGATTGCTCACATTAATCAGGACCTTCACCCTGAATAAGAGCCTCTCTTATATGTTTCCCCCCCTGTACATACAGATTGCCCACATTAATCAGGACCTTCACCCTGAATAAGAGCCTCTCTTATATGTTTCCCCCCCCTGTACATACAGATTGCCCACATTAAACCGGACCCTCACCCTGAATAAGAGCCTCTCTTATATGTTTCCCCCCCCTGTACATACAGATTGCCCACATTAAAAATCATGTATGTACTACCTGCACCTAGTGTGTTTTCTTAGCCTTTTAACATTCAAGATGATGGCCCGTGGAGTCTCAGGCTGCCTGCAGACAGGAAGTGTCTTCTGTGCCTGACTTTGGACTATAGCTAGGTCCAAACTTCATTGAGGTGGGAGGTTCTCTGGGGAGGTAGAGGTATGTCCCCCCTGCTTGTCAATCTTCCCCTCCTCCCATTGGGTATTCCATTCCGCTTCTATAGCAGTTCTCAAGGGAGGTGGAGAAGCTCTCCACACAATGTATACCATGTAAATGAGCTGATGGATAATGAACATAGCTGCCGTTATAATATTGTTCTAAGACCACTGCTGAATCTTGATGGACATTTTCCTTTCTTTTCTTTCAGACGGAGAACTACTCGTTCGATACAAACTACGTCAACAGCCGAGCACATCTCATTAAGAGGTAGGTGGCCGACTTATATTTTTATTTTTTCCGACATTATTTAATCTCTTTCACTCTTGTATATTATTATTATTATTATTATTAATAATAATAATAATAATAATAATAGTTATATTTATATTAAATAAATAATAATAAAACAATAAACAATAATAATACTACTAATAATAAATACTGATATTAATTAAATTATAACAACAATAATAATAATAATAAGTGACCACTTCTAAACATACATTATTTTTAGTGGACACTTTCTAGGGAAAAATTAAGCTTGATCCTTAACCCCGCCTAGGAAAATATATACCATTATGATGTCATCAGCCCCTGATGAACCCTGCACAGCAATATATAAAGAGTGATGATAATAATAATAATAATAATAATAATAATAAATATTGCTATTAAATAATAATAATAATAATAATAATAATAATAAGTGACCACTTCTAAACATACATTATTTCTAGTGGAAGATCTAGGGATAAATTAAGCTTGATGATGTCACCGGATCCTTAACCCCGCCTAGGAAAATATATACCATTATGATGTCATCAGCCCCTGATGAACCCTGCACAGCAATATGTAAAGAGTGATGATAATAATAATAATAATAATAAACGTTGATATATAATAATAATAATAATAATAATAATTAATAATAATAAGTGACCACTTCTAAACATACATTATTTCTAGTGGAAAATCTAGGGATAAATTTAGCTTGATGATGTCACTGGATCCTTAACCCCGCCTAGGAAAATATATACCATTATGATGTCATCAGCCCCTGATGAACCCTGCACAGCAATATGTAAAGATTGATGATGTCATGGCTGCCGCACAATATTTAAATATAGGAGTGCTTTAAAGTGGAACAAAACCCAACGTGCATTATAATCTTTTTAAGCTGCTGGTCTTCTTCCGATTTTGGATGCCCCGCTGTGTGAAACCCCCACTGGGTCCCAGATAAACTCATCTTTCCGGCGGCTCGCTCAGCAATGTAAACAACGGGAGCGAAATTGGGTTATGGTCTGGTCCAGGCTTCTCAGTCTTTGGTCTGATGGGCAACAAAGAACCCCCCCTGTGCCTGGGCAGGACGGGGAATCTAGAGCAGCAAAAGCGCAACCAGCAACGCTACAGTGATGGGCGCAGAGCTGTCACTGCACATACGCCACCAAGCACAGCCGCTGGCAGCTCAATGCAGGGAACCAGCCGGGCGACTACACTACCCCCCACCCAGAATGGCAAAGCAGGAGTTCCCGAGCAGCACACACCCGCACAAGGGGGGCACAAGGGACTCGATCTGACTTTCCAGTAAGTAGGCGGGTGCCAGACCACCACCAATCAGTTACTTGGCTGGACTATTATTTTATACTGTATCTGGGGCCTCCACAAGATTTTATGCCCAGTGGCCTCCACCACACTTAATCCGACCCTGCATAAAACACAACCTGAACATCAAACTAAAAACACATAAAATATCAAAAACTAATCTATATAAACTATCCCCTAAATTCATATATAATTATATCTGACATAAATAAAGCGCCATTCAAAGTTCATCTGATAAATAGTGTGCTATGATAAAGTGCCAATAATAAATGAATGAAGAGGAAATAGGCAACGTGTAACAATAACAACATAAAAGAATATCACTTAAGCGAAGCTCAGAAGTACATTTACCCACGCATTTTGTGATCCGGAACGGACCACTTTTTCAAGGTTTCAAGATTATAAATAATAAAATGGAGAAATCTGTAACCAGCTGGAATATTTGGGTTCGCCCGGGGCAGGTGGGTATTGGGTGGGCACGGCACGACAAGAGCCACTTTCCTTCCGCGTCGCACTGCTGATAATTGAGTTGTTGTTTTTCTCACCATTCATGGTAGAGAAAGGGGGACACGCTTTGCTGATGGAACACAAGTGGGTGAAGGTACAGTAGGTGTCTTTCCAGCGGCGGGTGGGCGTGCGTAGACAAACACACCTGCTGGCCCCAGCGGCGGGCACATCTGCCTCTCCTCATTCTTCCTTTGTGATGGAGCCATTAATCACCGGAGAGAGCAAACACGGCCGGTCCCAGCTTTTCAGAGCGATAGCGAGGAGCCCGGCGTCCCCACCCTCCTCTGTCTCCTATTCATCCCCGTACAATAAAATAAACAAAAAAAGTCAGGAATGTCGGAGCAAACATTCATCAATAGAGCCGGAGCCTCGGGATGCTCCTGACTCAGGAAGAAGCTTCATGCGGTTTTACTTTCCATTAAGGGAGCTTCCTTCAAAGCAACACCTCAATAGTCTTCAAAGGGCCTTCATTCTCCCAGCATGCCTTGCACGGGTCTGGGAACGAGTCGTCGAAGGCTTACTTTTTTGTTGTTGCACACATTTTCCAAATAGTCGGCAAACAGGAGATGTCTGGACACACAGACATTAAAATGCGGAGAGCCTCCCCGGGACGGATCCATAGGTGTGTGTCTCATAGGGAGCACTGCTAGCAGTCAGCGTGCCCCACTATGAATACACCACCTATGCCTACAGCTACTTCTGAACACCGATGTTTCAAAACCCAGCTTTAGAGGGAACATTGATTATAGTCAAGATGCCTCACTATGACTACACCACCTATACCTACAGCCCTCTATGACCAAGAATTCATTGACACTACTACTGAACCCCTCCCCAACTTCCTAAACTTTTTGAAATCCTGGTGCTACTTCTGAATACCAATATACTTCTCAAAACCCAGATTTAGGTGGAGCACTGATAGTCAGTGGGACCCACTATGACTACGCCACCCATACCTACAGCTCTGTATGACCGAGACTCTACTTCTGCGCCCCAACTTCCTAAACTTTGCAAAACCCAAGGTCAGGGTTGTAATGATTACACTATTGCCAGTTCTGTAAGGTCGCTATGACAACAGTTCTGTAGGTCCAATACTCCGCTGGCTCTACTTCTGAACCCGAACATTTTATAACCCAGCTTCATAGAGAACACTGATTACATTTGTGGGGCCCCACTATGAATACACCACCTATGCCTACAGCTCTGTATGTCCGAGACTCTACTTCTGAGCCCTAGCTTCTTAAACTTCGCAATACCCAGCGTCAGAGTTGTAGTGATTACACCATTGTCGGCCTGTGAGGCTTGGGGGGCCCACTATGACTACACCACTTATATCAATAGTTCTGTAGGACTAAGACTCTGCTGGCTCTACATCTGAACCCAAACCTTTTAAAACATAGCTTCATATAGAGCACTGATAACAATCAGGGGGGCCCCTACACCACATATGCCAACAGCTCTGTATGACCAAGACTCCACTGGCTCTATTCTAAACCCCAACACCTATACTTCTCAAAACCCAGATTAGGTGGAGCACTATAACTACACCCCCCATACCTAGAGCTTTATGTGACCAAGAGTCAGCTGGTTCTACTTTTGTCTCCCAACTTCCTAAACTTCTCAAAACCCAGCTTCAGAAGGGAGCACTGATTACAGTCAGAGGGCACCACTGTGACGCCACCACCTATACCAACAACTCTGTATGACCGAGATTTCACTCTGCTTCTGAACACCAATGTTTCCAGTACCAGCTTCAGTGGGAGCACTCATTACAGTCATGGGGGCACCACTATGACACCACCACCTATGCCAACAGCTCTATATGACTGAGACTCCTGTAGGTCTGCACCCGAACTTCCTAAACTTCTTAAAACCCAGCTTCAGAGTTGCAGTGATTACATTATTGCCGGGCCTGTAAGATTTAGGGGTACCACTATTACTACACCACCAGCTTCAGAGAGAGCACTGATTACAGTCAAGAGGCCCCACTATGACAATACTACCTATACCTACAGCCCTCTATAACTGAGAATCCATTGCCTACTACTCCTGAACCCCACCCCAGCTTCCTAAACTTTTTAAAATCCAATTGCCAGGCCTGTAAGGTTTAGCGTCTCTGACTATTAATACACCACCTATATAAGGCTCTGTAAGACCAAGGCTCTAGTAGCTCTACTTTTGTACCCCAGTGTTTCAAAACCTAACTTCAGAGGGAGCACTAATTACAGTCAGGGGGCCCCGCTATGAATATACTACCTATATCTACAGCTGTGTATGTCCAAGACTCCACTGGCTCTACTTCTGGAACCCAACATCCTAAACTTTTCAAAACCCAGCTTTAGGCGAAGCACTGATGAATATGTAAGACCCACTATGACTACGCCACCTTCACCTAGAGCTCTGTGTGACCAAGAGTCTGCTGGTTTTACTTTTGCCCTTCAACTTCCTAAACCTCTCAAAACCCAGCTTCAGAGGGACCACTGATTACAGTCAGGGGGCACCACTGTGTAGCCACCGCCTATACCAACGACTCTGTATGGTCAAGATCTTCTGTAGGTTTGCACCCGAACTTCCTAGACTTTTTAAAACCCAGCTTCAGAGTTGCAGTGATTACACCATTGTCAGGCCTGTAACGTTTAGGGGCACCACTATGACTACACCACCTATATCTGCAGCTGTGTATGCTCAAGACTCCACTGGCTCTACTTCTGAATCCCAACATCCTAAACTTCTCAAAACCCAGCTTTAGGTGAAGCACTGATAGTCAGTGGGGCCCACTGTAACTTCGCCGCCCATACCTAGAGCTCTGTGTGACCAAAAGTCTGCTGGTTCTACTTTTGTCCCTGAACTTTCTAAACTTCTCAAAACCCAGGTTCAGGGGGAGCACTGATTACAGTCAGGGGGTACTACTATGATGCCATCGCCTATACCAGCAGATCTGTATGACCAAGAACTTCTCTAGGTCTGCACCCCAACTTCCTAAACTTCTTAAAACCCAGCTTCAGAGGGAGCAGTTATTACAGGGGGCAAAAGTACCACTACATCACCTATACCTAGAGCTCTGTATGTCAAAATGTCAAAGGTTTCTGCATGACCTAAGACGGGGTCTATGCTTACTGGGCCCATGAGGTAAGGGGTTTCTATCATGATAATACAACTTATACCAAGGTGTATAGGCTCAGAAAAGTAATGTCGTGTTTACTTTTCCTCAACCTTGGGAGGGTGCAGCAATACCATCATTACTGGGCACCTAGGGCCATGGGGGCCTATAGTTGTGTATCTCCAAGGCTCATCTCCACCTTTCCACTTTTTTGTTGTTTTTTTTTGTCGCTATCTTGGCTTGCTGTGTTGGTCCCTGATGAAGGGACATCAAAGCCCCGAAATGTTGGACTTACTGACAAGCAACGGCGCATTCCAACTTATGGATTTGTATCTATTGAATGGACTTTTGCATAATACAAGCTTTCATGAACTAAGGAGTGCTGGCTTTTCTGTTACTTCATATATATATTTTATATTATTAAATTAATATATATATATATATATATATATATATATATATCCCATTCTTTTGATGGAAGGGAATGTCTTGCGAGAGGGCATGTATGTTCTTCATGTATAGCATCTCCATATTCCTCCGTGACGGGTGTGCGCCCCTCCCTCCTGTTTTCCAGCCTGTCATTTAGTGGCGGCCTTTTGAGATTGGTGGATGCGGTAATCTAGCGATTCTTCATCTCTTATCTTATTTTGCTTTTTTATTTATTTTATTCCTGGAGTGCGGAGCGAGACGCGTGAGGCGATTCACATGTAAAAGGGCCGAAGTAGTTTCAGATTGAGGAGCGCGTATTTTACACATATAACCACGGCACACGGATTCCCCCAGAACATTTTGCATAGAAAAAAAAAAGAGAAAAAAAAACAAGCTCAAATAAATTAGCAAAAAAAGAAGAGAAAAAAAATAAGCTCAAATAAATATCAACCTGCAGAGCATGAAAGGCTTCGCTACTGATGCTGCTTCTCTTCTGCTCAAAATGGCGGCACAATCGCCCCATATTGTGAGCCAAGAAGATGCCACCCAGGGGGCTTGCTGTGCCACCCAATCACACATCAGGGACACCTGTCTGGCTGGTACAATGTATCAATACGAGTCGACATATTCAGCTATGTGTGCTTATACTATATAGTTAATATATAGTATATATTGTGTGAGTTACTCCAGCTACACTGATTGCTATAATGATAACATATGGTACAATGACACTTATTGCTATAGTGGTACCAGTTGGTCCAATAACACTTATTGCTATAGTGGTACCAGTTGGTCCAATAACACTTATTGCTATAGTGGTACCAGTTGGTCCAATAACACTTATTGCTATAGTGGTACCAGTTGGTCCAATAACACTTATTGCTATAGTGGTACCAGTTGGTCCAATAACACTTATTGCCATAGTGGTACCAGTTGGTCCAATAACACTTATTGCCATAGTGGTACCAGTTGGTCCAATAACACGTATTGCTATAGTGATACCAGCTGGTCCAATAACACTTATTGCTATAGTGGTACCAGTTGGTCCAATAACACTTATTGCTATAGTGGTACCAGTTGGTCCAATAACACTTATTGCCATAGTGGTACCAGTTGGTCCAATAACACTTATTGCCATAGTGGTACCAGTTGGTCCAATAACACTTATTGCCATAGTGGTACCAGTTGGTCCAATAACACGTATTGCTATAGTGGTACCAGTTGGTCCAATAACACTTATTGCCATAGTGGTACCAGTTGGTCCAATAACACTTATTGCCATAGTGGTACCAGTTGGTCCAATAACACGTATTGCTATAGTGGTACCAGTTGGTCCAATAACACTTATTGCTATAGTGGTACCAGTTGGTCCAATAACACTTATTGCTATAGTGGTACCAGTTGGTCCAATAACACTTATTGCCATAGTGGTACCAGTTGGTCCAATAACACTTATTGCCATAGTGGTACCAGTTGGTCCAATAACACTTATTGCTATAGTGATACCAGTTGGTGTAGTGGCGCTGATTGCCATAGTAATACCAGTTTGTACAATGATAGTGACTCCAGCTTGGAATAGTTGTGATGCCCGGTTCTGGTCCTGTTGCTGGCTTTGTCCCCTTTATTATCTATGTGAAGATGTATCTAACCATAAATAGTGCCGTCATAGTAGGTAGTGCTGTACAAAGGTATTGCAGACAGGAGCAATATCATACATATATTACGCTTGTGTTACATTGGTTGCACAGCTGGGGCATAGCACAGGACCCAGCCTAGTAAGATGGGAGCTTACGCCAGTGTTGGGCTGAGGTTTCTGGGGCCCACCAGGAGAATGGATTCTGGGGGCTCACCTTATAGTTACATGCAAATTTTACTGCATGCAGACATTAAACCTAACTGTATTGTGCGTGATTGGATAACCCGTGCTCCACTGCATAACGTCATGGAAAAATGGACAACGCAGTATTTGCTATCACATAGTGCACCATCCCCTCTGGAGGTGGGAGCTCCCAAAGGGCCCCTTAGTTCAGGAGCCCACCAGGGAATTCCCTGGTAACCTGGTGCTTAAACACTTCCTATGCACAGACCCCAGACATCCTCACTTTCAGCAGGTAGCCACATCCGGTCTATGAATTCTCTGCAGTGCCCTGACATTCCAGTTTATTATCAATATTAGTGTCAAGCTTCGTGTGCTGGTTCCTCACTTCCATCGATAGTGCCCGATAATATGATTATACACTAACTGGCCCTGATAACGCTTCCCCCAGGATTGGCGTGGTTGGCGTCCCATTAAAAATGGCCGACTGAGCTGATACCTATTGTCCCTAGTTCAACTTTTGTCTATTATTATTGCAAGAATAATACAATTTTTGATTTATCGGTGTAGTGGTATGTGCTGCTTAGACACAGAATATGATTATTACTTTTATTAAGTATTTTAAAGTTGTATTCAGTAGAGTTACTATACTAGAAATTGTAATATATATATATATATAATTTTTTTTTCACTTCAAGAATAATAAAATCAGTTTTAAAGGTGTATTAATACATGCTGCCTAGATATATGATGATTATATTATTATTATTATTTACATATTTTATTATTATTATGTTACATAATTAGTGTAATAACTATAGTAGCATTAATATATATATATATATATATATATATATATATATATATATATATATATATATATATATATATATTACAATTTGCACATGATAATGATGATTAGTATTATTATTTAATTAATTTGTAGAATTACTCTAGTAGCAGTAGAAATATATATATATATATATATATATATATATATATATATATATATATATATATATATAGGTTAAATAATAATTACTAGTAATTAGCATTCACAGCATGACCAGAATCACTTTATTATTCAGCCAAGTATATACTTTACATAGTATATTAAATTCATGACTAAGAACTCCATGTGGCAGGGTGATGATATTATTATTAATATTACGGTAGTAGTAGTAGATTATTATAGTAAAAGTAGTGCAACATATACCAGTATATACCGTGTATTATATGTTAAAGTGCATTGAATAATGTAGTATATAAAACAACAGTATTTCAATGTGTAATTGTTTTGATTATATTATTATTATTATTATTATTAGTAGTGGTTGTATCATGTATACTGTACCTTGTATACCCCCCTCCTGTATCCTCCCGTATACCTTAATGGATTGTAAGCTCTTCTCCTTCTGTATCCTCCCTTATGCCCTAATAGATTGTAAGCTCTTCTACTTCTATATCCTCCCTTATGCCCTAATAGATTGTAAGCTCTTCTACTTCTATATCCTCCCTTATACCCTAATAGATTGTAAGCTCTTCTCCTCCTGTATCCTCCCTTATATCCTAATAGATTGTAAGCTCTTCTCCTCCTGTATCCTCCCTTATATCCTAATAGATTGTAAGCTCTTCTCCTTCTGTATCCTCCCTTATACCCTAATAGAGTGTAAGCTCTTCTCCTTCTGTATCCTCCCTTATACCCTAATAGAGTGTAAGCTCTTCTCCTTCTGTATCCTCCATTATACCCTAATAGATTGTAAGCTCTTCTCCTCCTGTATCCTCCCTTATACCCTAATAGAGTGTAAGCTTTTCTCCTTCTGTTTCCTCCCTTATACCCTAATAGAGTGTAAGCTCTTCTCCTCCTGTATCCTCCCTTATACCCTAATAGAGTGTAAGCTTTTCTCCTTCTGTTTCCTCCCTTATACCCTAATAGATAGTAAGCTCTTCTCCTCCTGTATCCTCCCTTATACCCTAATAGAGTGTAAGCTCTTCTCCTTCTGTATCCTCCCTTATACCCTAATAGAGTGTAAGCTCTTCTCCTCCTGTATCCTCCCTTATACCCTAATAGATAGTAAGCTTTTCTCCTTCTGTTTCCTCCCTTATACCCTAATAGAGTGTAAGCTCTTCTCCTCCTGTATCCTCCCTTATACCCTAATAGAGTGTAAGCTTTTCTCCTTCTGTTTCCTCCCTTATACCCTAATAGATAGTAAGCTCTTCTCCTCCTGTATCCTCCCTTATACCCTAATAGAGTGTAAGCTCTTCTCCTTCTGTATCCTCCCTTATACCCTAATAGAGTGTAAGCTCTTCTCCTTCTGTATCCTCCCTTATACCGTAATAGAGTGTAAGCTCTTCTCCTCCTGTATCCTCCCTTATACCCTAATAGAGTGTAAGCTCTTCTCCTTCTGTATCCTCCCTTATACCGTAATAGAGTGTAAGCTCTTCTCCTTCTATATCCTCCCTTATACCCTAATAGAGTGTAAGCTCTTCTCCTTCTATATCCTCCCTTATACCCTAATAGAGTGTAAGCTCTTCTCCTTGTATATCCTCCCTTATACCCTAATAGATTGTAAGCTCTTCCCCTCCTGTATCCTCCCTTATACCCTAATAGAGTGTAAGCTCTTCTCCTTCTGTATCCTCCCTTATACACTAATAGAGTGTAAGCTCTTCTCCTTCTATATCCTCCCTTATACCCTAATAGAGTGTAAGCTCTTCTCCTTCTGTATCCTCCCTTATACCGTAATAGAGTGTAAGCTCTTCTCCTCCTGTATCCTCCCTTATACCCTAATAGAGTGTAAGCTCTTCTACTTCTATATCCTCCCTTATACACTAATAGAGTGTAAGCTCTTCTCCTTCTGTATCCTCCCTTATACCCTAATAGAGTGTAAGCTCTTCTCCTTCTATATCCTCCCTTATACCCTAATAGAGTGTAAGCTCTTCTCCTCCTGTATCCTCCCTTATACCCTAATAGATTGTAAGCTCTTCTCCTTCTGTATCCTCCCTTATATCCTAATAGAGTGTAAGCTCTTCTCCTTCTGTATCCTCCCTTATACCCTAATAGATTGTAAGCTCTTCTCCTTCTGTATCCTCCCTTATATCCTAATAGAGTGTAAGCTCTTCTCCTCCTGTATCGTCCCTTATACCCTAATAGATTGTGAGCTCCTCTCCTTCTGTATCCTCCCTTATACCCTAATAGATTGTAAGCTCTTCTCCTCCTGTATCCTCCCTTATACCCTAATAGATTGTAAGCTCTTCTCCTTCTGTATCCTCCCTTATATCCTAATAGAGTGTAAGCTCTTCTCCTTCTGTATCCTCCCTTATACCCTAATAGATTGTAAGCTCTTCCCCTCCCGTATCCTCCCTTATATGCTAATAGAGTGTAAGCTCCTCTCCTTCTTTATCCTCCCTTATACCCTAATAGATTGTAAGCTCTTCCCCTCCTGTATCCTCCCTTATATGCTAATAGAGTGTAAGCTCTTCTCCTCCTGTATCCTCCCTTATACCCTAATAGATTGTAAGCTCTTCTCCTTCTGTATCCTCCCTTATACCCTAATGGATTGTAAGCTCTTCTCCTTCTGTATCCTCCCTTATACCCTAATAGAGTGTAAGCTCTTCTCCTTCTGTATCCTCCCTTATACCCTAATAGAGTGTAAGCTCTTCTCCTTCTATATCCTCCCTTATACCCTAATAGATTGTAAGCTCTTCTCCTCCTGTCTCCTCCCTTATACCCTAAGGCAGTGAGGTTGGAGGATCAGCATGACAGCCAGACATTAACCAGATGTTTGCCGGTCCTTGCCGGAAGCTGACACTAATTTCCTGTCCCCCTCCCCAGCAGTTCCACCTTCAAGGACTTAGAGGGCAACAGCCTGAAGGACAGCGGGCACGAGGAGAGCGACCAGACAGACAGCGAGCATGACGTCCAGCGGGGCCTCTACTGCGACACCGCCGTCAACGACGTGCTCAACACCAGCGCCAACTCTGTGGGTACGCAGCAGACAGAGCAAGGTAATGCGCCAAGGGAAATACACCGCCACTGCACAGGGTGGCTGCACTGACACTCCAGGGCTTCACAGCAGACAATGAGAGGGACGTTCCACTGGCACCATTTGGGGGCGCTCTGTGCGAGAATCCAGGATGGCGCTCCCCAAATACACACATACACTGTCACAGATGGAGAGAGAGAGAGAGAGAAAGAGAGAGAGAGAGAGAGAGAAAAAGCATCAGAAGAAGAATAGAGAGAAAGTGAAGAAGAGAAGGAAAAAGCGAGAGGAAGGGAGTGACAAATATAGAAAGAGAAGATGGGAATGTGTGACCGAGAGAATGATGGAGAGAATGTGGAATAGAAAGAAAGAGGGAATGTGGAAAAGAGAGAAAGATAGAGGGAGCGTGAAAAAGAGAAAAAGACGGAGGGAATATGAAAAAGAAGGAAAGATGGAGGTGAAGAAGAGAAAGATGGAGGAAAAGAGAAAATAACAGAAAGAAATATGCAATGTGTAAAAGAAAGCTTGAGGGAAAGTGAAAAAGTGAGAACAATGGAGGGAATGTGAAAAAGAGAGAAAGATGGAGGGAATGTGAAAATGAGAAAGATGGAGGGAATGTGAAAAAGAGAAAAAGATGGAGGGAATGTGAAAATGAGAAAGATGGAGGGAATGTGAAAAAGTGAGAACAATGGAGGGAATGTGAAAAAGAGAGAAAGATGGAGGGAATGTGAAAATGAGAAAGATGGAGGGAAAGTGAAAAAGTGAGAACAATGGAGGGAATGTGAAAAGGATGGAGGGAATGTGAAAATGAGAAAGATGGAGGGAATGTGAATACGTGATAAAGATAGAAGCAATGTGGAAAAGAGAGAAAGATGGAGGGAACTTGGAAAAAGAGAGGACGTTGGAAGGAATGTGGGAAAGAGAGAAAGATGGAGGGAACGTGAAAAAAGAGAGAAAGATGGAGGGAATGTGAAAAAAGAGAGAAAGATGGAGGGAATGTGAAAAAGTGAGAAAGGTGGAGGGATTGTGGAAAAGAGACAAGGATGGAGGGAATGAGGAAAAGAGACAAGGATGGAGGGAATGAGGAAAAGAGATAAAGATGGAGGGAATGTGGAAAAAAGATAAAGATGGAGGGAATGTGGAAAAGAGAGAAAGGAGGAGGAAATGTGGAAAAAGAGAGGAAACTGGAGGGAATATGAAAAAGGGGGAATGTGAAAAAGAGAAAGATAGAGGAAACGTGGGAAAGAGAAGAAGATGAAGGCATTGTGATTGTGAAAAAGAGAGAAAGATGGAGGGAATGTGAAAAAGAGAGGAAAGATAGGGGGAACGTGAAAAAGAGAAAAAAATAGAGGGAATTTGAAAAAGAGAGAAAGATTAAGATAATGTGAAAAGGAGAGAAAGATGGGGGGAATGTGGACAAGAGAAAAAGATGGAGGTAATGTGAAAATAAGAAAGATGGAGGGAATGTGAAAAAGTGATAAAGATAGAAGAAATGTGGGAAAGAGGGAAAGATGGAGGGAACGTGAAAAAAGAGAGGAAGTTGGAGGGAATGTGAATAAGAGAGAAAGATGGAGGGAATGTGAATAAGAGAGAAAGATGGAGGGAATGTGAAAAAGTGAGAAAGATGGAGGGATTGTGGAAAAGAGACAAGGATGGGGGAATGAGGAAAAGAGATAAAGATGGAGGGAATGTGGAAAAGAGAGATGGTCATAGGGATAGGTGAGGTTTGCAGTGCTCCTGTGACCCCAGGACATAGTTGTAAGTGAGGGTTCAGGTCCGCTTCGAGGCTCTGTGAGCACCCATATCACTAACATCTGCCATAGGCGCTGTGGAAAATCCCCTCATTGAAATGCTGGGTGTAAGCAGGCCTTTGGGGGGGGGGGGGGCACTTGCTTTCCTGGTTCTCATTGTAAATGATTGGAATTTATTGTCCGCATTTCAGCTGCCTAAGCATTCCTCTTAGTGAATGGCCGAGGCATCGCCCGGAGGATGGCTGTGTACGCCGGAGATAAGCCATAAATTCAATTCATTTATTAAAAACACCCCTCTCGCTTGTTAGACGTTGTTCTAATGGTCCTCCTGCACCGCTGCAGCAGGGAGCCATGTAAATAGTCCCCGACACGCGGAAGCAATTATATCGGGAGACGTCACCCGTGATATATGTTGCCGCGTCCGCTTTATCCCGCTGTATCCTTTACTTTTAATGCGGCCATTAATTCAGCCGCCATCTGCATGTTACAGTATCTCGGGTCATTAGGCTGCAGGACAGATGGACACTGGTAACTGTATCTCATTGGAGACATCGATTGGATGTCCGTTATGGTTGCTTCCCATCAGAGGAACATTTACCAGAAGCGCGCACGGGATCTATGGGGCTTACTCAAGTGTTCCGTTTCAAATTAATGAGAAGAACTCCCAAGAATTCGGAAAGTTTCTTGTAAAGGGCTTCGTCCTCCAAGACGTTGACTCTCCTGACGCCATTTAGATGCAGAAAAAGCTTTATTGAAGGAGTGGTGACTTCTGTTTCACTGATGCCATTGTGGGTGGAGTTGTTTTTGGTCTTTAGGAGACATCTGTAGGCTCAGTAGTTGTTGAGTTTGCACTAATCTGGGTGCTCATTGAAGTGACAGGCATCTTGAGAACTTGGGATCTGATGGTTCCTTCCAGCGTATAGGTGGTACAGGATTGGGTAGAGTTATTGTTCTACATTGTTTCCAAAAACATAATGTATTGTAAGTGGCAACCATGAGGTCATCTTTGCCCAATGCTACCAAGATCATCTAACCTGAATCAAGTAGGTGTCAACCACAAGGTAACTTTTGCCCAATACCATCACAAACATCTAACCCAAATCAAATAGATGCCAACCAGTAATTTTTGACAAATACTACTGTGACAGACTCTCTGCCCCTTTGGACTTTACACAGGTTCATTACTTTCCTTTTCTTAAGCATGTTACAGACTGCCATTGTGTTGATTGATTACGTCACAGACAATGGCATTGTTCTGATTGTGTTACAGACGTCTATTGTGTTGCTGATTGTGTCACCGGCAGAGTTGAGGGATTGTGTGCCCTGCTCCCATTGGTCTGTGTATTTGTCATGCAGTCCTCCATCAGGTCCACGGGGGAGGTCCCCTTGCATGGAGCCTTGCATATAAGGCACAGTGTGGCACTAATAAAGTTAAGTTCATCTTCACCCTCAATACTGAAGTTCTGTCTCTTATTGGGGGAAACGCTATATTACAATTCACTAGCCCTTGTAAGGGCTGTTCCTGGTTCCTCACCGATGACTCTGGGATTCCTGCAGCACCTCTCACCATTGGGAAAAGGACGTCTCTGGCAGGGAAGCCCTCCGGCGATAAAGGTTATTGCTACAACTACCATGAATATCTAACCTGAATCAAGTATGTGGCCAAAACATGGTCCTTTGGCCCAATATTATAAAGAACATCTAACCTGAATCAAGTCGGTGCCAACCACAAGGTAATTTTTGGTCAATACTGCCAGGAACTTCTTACTTTAATCAAGTCGGTGCAATTTTTGGTCAATACTACCAGAAACATTATATAGGAGGTAGGTGCCAACCACAAGCCATTTTTGCCAAATTCTACCATGAACATCTAACCTGAATTTAGTAGGTGCCAAACCCATGCTTGCCCACCATTATCACCTGAGGTCGTTTTTGCCCAATACCACCAAGAACATTCAACCTGAATCAAGTATTTACCAACCACAAGGTAAATGTCCCCAATATCACCAAGAACATCTAACTTGAACCAAGTAGGTGCCAACTAATTTTTGCCCAATATTATCAAAAACAACTAACCCAAATCAAATAGATGCCAACCAAGTGAATGAAGTATGTATCAACCACAAGGTAAAAGTCCCCAATACTACCAGGGACATCTTACCTGAATCAAGTCGTTGCCAACCACAAGGTAATTTTTGGTCAATACTACCAAGAATATTTAACCGGAACCAAGTAGGTGCCAATCACAAGCCTCTTTTACCATGAATATCTAACCTGAATTTAGCCAAACCTTGGTCATTTTTGCCTACCATTATAACTAGAATCAAGTAGGTGCCAACCACAGGGCAATGTTTGCCAAATACTACCAAGAACACCCAATCTGAATAAATTGAGAAGGACATTTTCCCCCAATACTACCTAGGACAACCATACTGGAATATCTATGACATGAATATCTAACCTGAATTAAGTATGTGGCAAAAAAGTGGTCATTTGACCCAGTATTATCAAGAACATCTAACCTGCATCAAGTATGTATCAACCACAAGGTAAATGTCCCTAATTAGCCAGAACACTGACCTAAACCCATTCAAGCTTAACCCAGCCTACTTCAAGCTGATTTACCTTGTACCATTTAACTCACCCCCAACACAAAAAACAATTCTGCTCAACTCAATTTAAAGCCACTGTATAAGTGTCGTTGTCAAGCTACAATAGCCTAAGATTGACTTTCAGCTTTCAGTTGGCTTCAAAACTACCAAAACGGCCATAAATGACTGCTGGGCAGAATGTTATTTAGATATAATTGGCCGTATGCTGTATCTGAATCCAGTCCGGTTACTTAGCAGGAAGGTTCTGCACAATTGTGCCTTGCATTCAGCCACCCCAATTGTTTGGCAGTTAAAAATGTACTGGTGCAAAATCAATGAAAGAGAAAGCGCTGCTGTAAGCAAGGTAATACTCTGCTTATTGATCCATTAATAACTAGCCCACACCTGTTATTTGCAGCGCAGATAGCTGGCCTGTTATGTATTTTTAGAAGGCCGCCTCTTCGCGCCACGTCTCTGGGGCTTTTTGTAGCTCGTTGAGGTCAAAGATAACAGTGGGCTCATCTCTTGATCGATCACAATTTTGTGTATTTGATCTGTGCATGAAAAATGATAGATGATGTCCATGGAACAAACACATTCTTATGATTGCCCAAGTTTTTCCACATTTTCTTCATAGCAAAGAAATATGTTTTAACTTTTTTTAAAATGGCGTGTAGAGCGGCGAGCTCCTCCACATAAGAGCTTGCAACAATTGGAGGAAACTAGGGGCCTTATTTATCAAGAGATAGCGCCAGGTAGTGTCTCACTAGCGCCAGGTAGCGCCAGCTATCGGCGGCTACCGACTCCAGAACGCCAGGCTGCGAACACAATCACGCATTTATCACGCTAAATGAGGCTAGCGCCGGCGAGAGCGTCAGCTAGCGCGGGATTCATCATGTTGCAGACTTCAGCGAACAGCACCGCTGCTAATCACATCACAGCGCCGGGTATGACCTCTCGCTACCTGGCGCTCTCCAATGCATTTCAATGGAGAAATCTTTAAATATTCATAATTAATTGATATTAATGTTTTTTTTTTTTTTTTTTTTTTAATGTCAAAAATTCTGTGACCACTTCTGCAATGTTAGTTTTTTTTTTTTAAGGTAATAAAAATAAAAAAAAAAAATTTGTGCAGAATTGATATTACAGGTCTGAAATTAATGTATTCATATTACAAAATGTTTATAAAAACATGTTTATTTTTTTTTAACAAAAATATGGTTGTTTGGGGGTTAAAAAACTACTTTTAACCCATCGCCGCCAGCGCTCTGGGGTTTAAACATGCATTTCACAGCGCGAGAATTTTTTGAGCGTGATTTGTTAATGAATATGCTGGGAGCCATTCGCTAGGGCCATTCGCTGTCATGCGCTCCCATACAGCGCGGAACCAGCCAAACAGCGACTCCTAACCCCGTATTCAACATTACCGCACACCGACTGAGTCGCTGTCAACAGCCGAACAACGGCCAAGCACAGCGAATACTAGCGGGCGCTGTGAAAATCACGCTACTGTCGCTCATCTGTCGCTACCTGGCGCTATTAATAAATCGGCCTCTAGGTGTAGGTGAGGATGAAAAAAAAAATCAAGGATGTTGCCTTGGCTATCTTACCACTGGAAAAGAAGCATGGCTGCCCTGATACTGACAGGTAACACCAACTTGTTACCTGGCTATAGCTTAAACTTAGACAAACATCCCAATGAAAGCAAATAATGTTTCAATGCCTAATGCTCCGTCATTAGAAAATAAATACCGGCCATAGTCGGCTCTGTAAAACCAAGTAACGCTGCTTATGCTTTATCCTGATACCACCACCGGCACCACCATCGTTAGGGGCATTCTACTCTAGTAAAGTTAGACAAGAGTAAGAGAAAAAAAAAAACAATACCCTTTGTGGGTGGTTTCCAGGCCATCATAAAATAAAGGTCTGTAACAGTGGATGGGCTGGATTGATCCTCTAAAGATTGTGTCATGTTGACTTTTTTTATTACTACTTATTAGAAACATAGATGAATAGAAGTTTGACAACAGAAGGAGACCATACGGTCCATCTAGTCTGCCCTTATGTGTATATTGCACCAAAAGGTGGACCTTTTCTTGTTTCTTAAAGGCTAGAGAAAGGGTTCCTAACCTTTTGTTATCAGGTACCACATTCTATTTTCTAAGGATCTCAAGTAGTGCCTGGGTGGTCCTTATGGGTTGTCGGCTAAAACCATATATAAAAAAGAATCATTTAAAGTGCATGAAATCCACAAAAATGCAAACAAGAAACGTTTTACACCCTTTGGAGCAGTTTTGGGTAATGCATAGGTGGCTACAGATCAAGTTGGGGTACAGATCAAGCTGCGGCCTTGCGAGGACCACCTGATAGGATCTTGAGTACCACCAATATTACTCTTACCCCTGGTTGGGAAAACAATATCCAAGTTGGGGTACAGCTTTTTAAAAATTGTTACTCTTCAAGTTGATAGTGAGGAAGGGTTGCAGACTTGAGATACCGATCGTCAAAGTGTTCATATTACGGGTGGGACACAGATTACCGGGCACATCCTTTGTTACCTTCTTGGGTACTGGAAGATCTCATCCCTATCTAGCTTCTATACAAAGTATATCTTACAACTTTTCACGTTAATTCTGACCCAGTTTATCTAAACTGCGAAATTGCCCCTGATCCAGCATGGCGGAAGCTTTTAAAGTTGAGTGTTGTCCAAACGATTTAAAGTACATGAAATTGACAAAAATACAAACAAGATAAATTTCACCTTTTGGGGCAGATTTGCTTGGTTAAAGCATAGATGGCTGCAAGTTGAGTTGGGGTACAGATCAGGCTGTGTCCTAGCTGAGTACCACCTGATAGGATCTTGAGTACCCCCAGTGTTACTGGTACCCATGGGTTGTGAAAATCTATGCTAGAGTGTCTTGTCCCGCATTGCTTCTAGGTCAGCACTGCTTTTGAGCCACTGATATTATAATTATGTAAAACTGTCCTGGGACCTCAAGTCATGCCCAAGACAGAGCCCAATATCCAAGTTAAGGGGAACACCTTTTTTAAATGTTACTCTTCAAATTGATAGTAAGGATGGGTTGCAGACTTGAGATACCGATCATCAAAGTGTTCATCTTACGGGTAGAACACAGATTACCGGGCACATCCTTTGTTGCCTTCTTGGGTGCTGGAAGATCTCGTCCCTATCCAGCTTCTATACAAAGTATATCTTACAACTTTTCATGTTAAGTCTGATCCTGTTTATCTAAACTGTGAAATTGCCGCCTGATCCAGCATGGCGGAAGCTTCTGAAGTTGAGTTTTGTCCAAACCATTTAAAGTGCATGAAATTCACAAAACTGCAAACAAGAAAAGTTTCACCTTTTGGGGCAGATTTGCTTGGTTAAAGCATAAATGGATGTAAGTTGAGTTGGGGTACAGATCAGGCTGTGTACCACCTAATAGGATCTTGAGTACCACCGGTGTTACTGGTGTCCCTGGTTGTGAAAATCTATGCTAGAGTGTCTTGTCCCGCATTGCTTCTAGGTCAGCACTGCTTTTGAGCCACTGATATTATAATTATGTAAAACTGTCCAGGGATCTCAAGTCATGCTCAAGATAGAGCCCAATATCCAAGTTGGGGCACAGCTTTTTTCAAATGTTACTCTTCAAGTTGATAGTGAGGAAGGGTTGCAGACTTGAGATACCGATCATCAAAGTGTTCATCTTACGGGTGGGACACAGATTACCGGGCACATCCTTTGTTGCTTTCTTGGGTGCTGGAGGAACTCGTCCCTATCCAGCTTCTATACAGAGTATATCTTACAACTTTGCATGTTTAATCTGATCCTGTTTATCTAAACTGTGAAATTGCCTCCGATCCAGCATGGCGGAAGCTTTAGAAGCTGAGTTTTGTTCGAACCTTTAGTCGTGCTCGGGCAGGAGTGTTGCTTTTTGAACATCTAACCGATGCTAACATCTTGTCGTTTTCAATTAAGAAGTATGAATTCACTCGGAGGCTGAGGCTCACTGAAGCCTCGGGGTGCTCGGATCCATATTGAGATAAGCCGTAGCTGCATCTCAGCTGGGAGTCCCACCGCTTGAAGACTTAAGGATGTAAAAGAAAAAAAAAAGAAGAAAAAATATGATTAATCATACGGGCTCTCAGCTATTTAATGTGATTCACAGCAAACATCATTAAAACTCTTTGTTTTGATTTTGCAAATGAGTCAAACGGAAAGAAAAAAGGTTTTAGCATTCAGCTTTAATTTTTTTTTTCAGCCGCACTCTTCATACTTAATAATTTGAGGGTATAAAATAAATATAATTACTTTATTAACCCTTGTGATAAAATTCAAAGCAGGCGATAAGTGAAAATCGTGTGGCGTCTGTTGCCGGGACTCTCCGGTGAATTTTATTTTCCAGCTTCAAAACATTTCTTCTTCAGCGAGTAAAGTAGAGTTGGGATTTGGCATTAAACCTTGAGATAAAAATATACAGGAGATTTCTGTGGCCACACCGGGTGAAATCGTAATTGGTTAGGTCAGATATTCAAGACTCATCTTCCTACTGTCCACCAGTGAGCACCTTGGTATCAATTTTTGAATAACATTCTGTTTTATGAGTTTATTTGGAAAACAATGTTAGGTATAAAAAATTAGGACACGTTTGAAACCAGGGTCTGAGCCAGTGGAAATGGCTGCTATGCAGCATTTATGTCTGCTGAACGTATGAACTGCATGAACATCATAGTCTACTATGGCAGTGGTCCCCAACCCACTCCTCAAGGCCTACCAACAGGTGATGTTTGCAGATTTCCACCCAGATGCACAGACAAAGTCATCAGTGTAGCAGTGGAGCTATAGAGCTGGCTATGTGGAGATCACTTGACTTGGTTGGTGGGCCTTGAGAAGAGGTTGGGAACCTTTGGCCAAGGGAGTATTGAGCCTACTATTAAAACTGATTCTAGGGGCCCTCCATACAGTTAATTCCTAGCAGGAGAGGGTATGTCATGTCCTTCTTCTGTAGAACATCCAGTCTTCCAGGGTTACCTACTGTTTCTATAATAGGTCCTCTTGTAGTGGGTCATCCAATTCTAGTAGTTTTAGTAAAACTTTTGTAGTAGGTCATCTAGCAGAACTTCATAGTAAATGATCTAGTTCTATTCAAAATCTTGCAGCAGATCATCTAGTTCTACTAGAACTCTTGTAGTGGATCATCTAGTTCTAGTAGAACTCTTGTAGTGTATCATCTATTTCTGATAGAACTCCTGTAGTGATCATCTAGTTCTAGTAGAACTCTTGTAGTGTATCATCTACAGTAGTTCTAGTAGAACTCTTGTAGTGGGTCATCTACTTCTAATAGAACTTTTGTAGTGGTCATGTAGTTCTAGTACAACTCTTTTAGTGGATCATTTAGTTCGAGTAGAACTCTTGTAGTGGCCATCTAGTTCTAGTAGAACTCTTGTAGTGGATCATCTACAGTAGTTATAGTAGAACTCTTGTAGTGGATCATCTACAGTAGTTATAGTAGAACTATTGTAGTGGATCATCTACTTCTAACAGAACTCTAGTAGTGGTGATCTAGTTATAGCAGGACTCTTGTAGTGGATTATATAGAACTCTTGTAGTGGTCATGTAGTTCTAGTATAACTCTTTTAGTGGATCATCTAGTTCTAGTAAAAACCTTGTAGTGTATCATCTATTTCTGATAGAACTCCTGTAGTGATCATCTAGTTCTAGTAGAACTCTTGTAGTGTATCATCTACAGTAGTTCTAGTAGAACTCTGGTAGTGGGTCATCTACTTCTAATATAACTTTTGTAGAGGTCATGTAGTTCTAGTACAACTCTTTTAGTGGATCATTTAGTTCTAGTAGCACTCTTGTAGTGGCCATCTAGTTCTAGTAGAACTCTTGTAGTGGATCATCTACAGTAGTTATAGTAGAACTCTTGTAGTGGATCATCTACAGTAGTTATAGTAGAACTATTGTAGTGGATCATCTAGTTCTAACAGAACTCTAGTAGTGGTAATCTAGTTATAGCAGGACTCTTGTAGTGGATTATATAGAACTCTTGTAGTGGTCATGTAGTTCTAGTATAACTCTTTTAGTGGATCATCTAGTTCTAGTAAAAACCTTGTAGCGGATCATCTAGTTCTAGTAGAACTCTTGTACTTTTGTAGTGGATCATCTAGTTCTAGTAGAACTATTGTAGTGGATCATCTGGTTCTACTAAAAACCTTGTAGCAGATCATCTAGTTCTAGTAGAACTATTGTAGTGGATCATGTAGTTCTAGTAGAACCCTTGTAGCAGATCATCTACTTCTAAAAGAACTCCTAGCTTCTGAAACTAAAATGTTGAGGCTATTTTTGTATTTTTTTTCTATCTTCAGATTTTGGCTCTGTTTTTTTATTTCATAAAAGTTTTTTTTTTTTATGGGAACCTTTGCATTGCCTATGTAGGCCATTGTTAGATGTTGGAGAGGAAATGTTCGTGCTCATAAGCGAAAGGGAAAAGTTGTCCTCCTTTGTCGCAGAGTGTCCCACTAATGGCAGATTAAGCCAGATGTTCACCGAGTAATTGGAAATTCCATTTTATTCGAGCAGCATTCACTGTCAAAAACTTTTTATCTCTACTTCAACAAAGAGGTTGATTAAGTCTCCCGGGAAGTGAATTAGCATGCTTGAGGTCAGATAGACTACTTTGCAATTCATGGAGCCATTTCTCCCTAGGTTTTCCTCTGATGCGTAGCCTTATTGGTGTTTTATGCTTCTTGTAAACTGATTGGATGCAGAAGTTATGCTTTCTTCTGGGTCAATAACTATAAGCTCTCTCTCTCTCCCCGGCTCGTCACGAGGTGCCGTATAACGAAGCTCAGGCCGATGCTATGTAACGGAATTGACATTTCTATTAATACCTTGTTTTGTAGCTCAGAACAGCTGTTCATTTCCTAGGCCTCCCAATAAAAATCTACTGATATTAGGTGCTGTAATTAGTTTCAAGCTTATCAAGAGTCGAGGCAGACTTCTGGCTCAACGGAAAATGGGTTTCTGCAAAGTTTGAAAGAAAGGAATTATTCAAAAACAAATCTATTTTTTGATGACCTGCTCCCAATGGATTATATTTTAATGATCGGAATCTAACCTGGAGAACTAAATCAAGGTTAGGAAATTTTCATGAAAAAATATGAAAAACATGATCAGCAGACTCAAGAATTTTACCCGCAAGAACAAGAAAAATAAAACATCTTAAATGTAGGGAGGCTGCAGGGGTGCACTTGTAATGTTGCCAGGTGAGGTGACCGCCTCAGACAGCATCATTTAGACTAAAGGTTAGCAGCAGCATCATTTAGACTAAAGGTTGCTGGACCTGTTTTTTTTTTTTTTTTTTACTAGTTCAATGGTGGTCAAGTCAACTTGTAACATGATCACTAAGCTACCAATGATTGAATGTATAAAAAAACAACACAATAGTGTGCACCAATTATATTTGATATACGGGTAGTCTACTATTTGATACGGCGGAAGGGGGAGTCTTTCTATAGATCGCCTCAGGCAACGGAGAGGTTAGCTTCACCCCTGGGCGGAGGAGGCTGCGGGAAGCACTCTACAAGGTAATTGGGTGTGGGGCAGGGACAGCAAAGAGCATAAAGAGGAGTAGGGGTTGCAGGGAGCCCACAGCAGTTACATGGGACCTTCAAGACACCAGGTTGGGGGAGAAGGTAGGGGATGTGAAGGGAGTAACAAGCAAGGTACATTGGGGCTGCCAAAAACACCCTAAAAGGCACTTGGGTGGAAGGTCAGCAAGCAATGTAGGTAGCACCAACCAAGGTGCATGGTAGAGACAGCACAGATACCGGAGATAGGGCTGTGGGAAACACCCAGCATGGCAATTGAATAGTGGTGAGGCTGAGTGCATGACACCCAAGTACTTACATGGGATCAGGATGGTGGGAATGCGGAATGGGAGGCTGTGGAGAGCACCCAACAAGTTACATGTAGGGAGAGAGCTACACATTAACAGACCATTTTTTAAGGGGGCGTCAAATTGTTGGTGATGGACGTGGTGTCGTGTGGTTTAGAGGTTTGGCTTATTTACAGGCTTCGGAGGAAAAATATCTGCACCATGCTACTCATGTGTGTAAGAAGCTATAGCCTCACCCTGATCACATTCTCCAGGGATCTTCTCCATGAAAGATGTTGTGTCAATGCTCAGTCAATCTGCGCATTCCATTTTCCATTCAGCCAAGGAATTCGAGCAGACATCCTGCGTTGGGTGGGACGGTCTTCCCCATAATGTCATAAAGACATTTAGGCTTCTGCAGAGTTTACAGAGGGACAAAATACCTCAAAGTGGGATTGTCCCGTCGGATATGGGGCATATAGTCAGTTTCATTGAACACCCTACATAGGAGTCAGTCAGTGGCAGGTGTTTGCATTAAGCGTAGGCCAGCTCCTCCTGACAAAAGGACGATCCTTCATATTACGAGCTCCAGTCTCCAGATATATTCTCAAAATAGACACAATTGGAAACATAAAACCAAATTTGAAAAACTCTGGTTAAAAAAAAAAAAAAGATTTTTTTCTATTTCATTCATCTAGTTTAATTGCGGTGAATTCCTTCAACAATTTTGGGCCTCTTCCAATTGCGTGTGGCAGCCCAGCCTTCCAGATAAGGGAGGGGAAGAGAAAAATGAATCATTCTCTACTTGCATTAGTTTATCTTCTACTCTTTATCTGTCCGGCAGAAACCTGAGGGGAGGGAGGGGGATGATGGGAAGAAGCCTATTCACTATGGAGTGAGGAGCACCGGCTCGGGGCAGTGATGCATGCATTATTTGATGGAGGTGATAGCCTGGAGATGCCGGATCTCTCAGCGAGTCTGCAAAGAGGACATAACGATCAATACCGGAGAAATGGGCAATGTCTGCTTATAATTATTGCCGTCTGATTACCATAAAGAGAGCGCAGCCACCTTTAAAAAGCACTGCGCCGCCATTATTCTTCCGCATCCACCTGTAGGCGAAGAGCTTGGCTGCAAGTTTGCATAATTTTCTAGTATACAACGGAAGACAATAACAATAATTCTGGAGATTTTTTTTTAGCCCTCCTCCCCCGTGTAGCTTTTTTTTCCATGACATGCTTAATTTACTTGAGTATGTCGGAAATTCACTTGCCGTATTGATTGTGAAGGGTCAATCACCTTAATGAGCACTAATGTCTATTTGGTGATTATTTACCTAAGGATAGCGGGTATTCTTCAATTCACGCCTGACACATCGAGCGACTGTTGGGTGATACATCTCTAGGCGTGTTGATGGATTTTGGGAGCCTTGCATTCAACGGAATTCCATAGACTATATATTTTCTGCTGGAGAGAGGCCTCATAGCCTGTGATGGCTGCAAGAAAGATGGACATTCATAGGCCCAAACCATTGTTCTTATTGACTGCTGCAATGCGACTAGCCACAGATGGGTAAATAACATTTCAAACAACGTTGCTTGTTTTTTTCTACAGGTTTGGT
Source organism: Gastrophryne carolinensis (assembly GCA_027917425.1). Taxonomy (NCBI): domain Eukaryota; kingdom Metazoa; phylum Chordata; class Amphibia; order Anura; family Microhylidae; genus Gastrophryne; species Gastrophryne carolinensis. The sequence continues at coordinate 10,801,187 of CM051235.1, forward strand.
AAAGAAATAAGTACGCCTTAAATCTCACAAGAGAAACTGTTTTGTAGTGTTAAAAGTTGGTAGACATGATGTAAAATTGTTTTTTTAAAAGAATCACTAGAAATAAATGAAGCCTTTGAGATTTGTTTTGTGGGGCTTCATCTGAATCTGACAGTACAATTTGTTTTGGGTCTGAATTGTTTCAAAAATTTTCCAACTTCACATTCGGTTAGTTTAGTTTAAAAAAATAAATTAGGATATTCATCTGAATCTGAGTGTGACATACGCTCCAAATCAGTTTGTTTGAATCCTTACTTGAGTCAGATTTACATCTCACCAGGGCTCCATTTTGTACTGTTAGAACAGTGGTACTCAACTAGCGGACCCCGGTCCAAATATAGACCGTTGCCACCATTTGTCCGGACCCCAAAGGATCATCTGCTTGGGGCTGGAGTAGGTGGGCGAGTGCTCGCTCCCCGCAGTAGGGACATGCTATGCAGATTCCCTGGGTGGAAGCTTGCATTTGATGATACATCCATAAACTTTCATACAACATTGCTTGCAGCAATAACATTTCCTCAAAGTAACACTTTCTATTTTCTAAATATCTCAAGCATCACCTGGGTGGTACATATGAGTTGAAAGTCACCTACAACTTACCTAGACTCAGGCTTGTCCAGCATTGTGGCTTCCTCCCAATTGATGGCTCACGGCCAGGGGGAGTATAGGGCATACCGAAAGAAGAATGATTTTACTACCATGAGCGTTTTGGTTTGGCATTATGAGAGCTATAATTCTGGTTCAATCCAGAAGTTCTGGCCACTAACCTGCAACATGTAGACAGAGAGTCAGATAAGCTCATCCGATCAATTTATAGTAGTCAGAGGAGGTGCTAAATCTTGTTACTATTAAAGGAATGTGAAAATATTTACTAAAGGTTCTGATTCCCCCTAACTAACGATATGTCCAATCAACGCAACCAAAATCCAATGAATGTTGATCAAGGCTATATAAAGTCAATCCCTGTTTCCTATACCACAAGTACTGTATCTTATGCAAGATGGAACAATGCCGAAATAAGTTCTTCTGTTACCTCTAGTTTGAATGAGAACCGTGAGACTAATTTAGGGTCCAAATTAATTCGATTAAATCATCAGTCCTATGAGTCATCTCACACAGAGGCCCCAATATTGTAGTGTTACACTTTGGAAGACCTGATGTAAAAATGTTTTGTCTTCAGGCGAGATATTTAAATCCTCCGAGATGTCGCTTTGCCTGAATATTTTCTAATGGTTCCAATACCCCCAACTAACAGTGTATGCAGTCAAGAGAACCAAAAACCATTGAACCATTGAGTACTGCATCTACTGCGCCATCAAACAATTGGGAAATGAGTTCTTGTGTCCCCCTCAAGCTTGGGCGAGTTGTGAATTTGCAGTATTGCTCATCTCTAGGTGTTGAATTTTGCATTATTAGTCTTTACTGCGCTGTATTGAGGACCAAAAATACGGAAACGTGCTAGACATGATGTAAAATTGTTTTGTTAAAAGAATCAGTAGAGTTAAATGAAGCCTTTGCGATTTGTTTTGCGGGGCTAATCTAAATCTAAAAAGTACTAAATATGAAAGTACGATTTGTTTTGGGTCTGAATTGTTTGAAAAGAATTGTACGAGTATGTATTCGATTAGTTTAGTTTAAAAAAAAATATAATATTCATCTCAATCTGAGTGTGACATGCGCTCCAAAATATTTCGATTGAATCATTACTTGAGTCAGATTTACATCTCACAAGGGCTCCATTATGTAGTATCAGAACAGGGTATTCAACTAGCGGACCCCGATCCAAATATGGACCATGACCACCATTTGTTCAGACCCCAAAGGATCACCTGCTTGTATTATTAGTGTTTACTGCGCTGTATTGAGGACCAAAAATATGGAAGCCACCGGAATTCATTCCAATTTAGGGCTAACAATGAGCGCATGCAAGTGAAATGAGCCAACTGTCTACCCTACAAGTGTCAAAATGAAGCTACTGCAAAGAACATCTGTTTTTCTCCCTGACAGCCAGAGTTGAAACACTCGCTGTCAAGTGTATATGTGTATGTGTGTGTGTGTGTGTGTGTATGTGTGTGCGCGCCAATGTTACATCGCTACAAGCCTTGTCAATTATTCATTTGCCGATTCCATGTAGGCCACGAATAGTTTACATAGTCTTCATGTAAACTTGCGGTAAACAGTGTAGCTGTTACGCTCATTACCGAGAGCAAGTGCACAAAAGTCAAGGTGTTTTTAACATAAACAGACTTATTTGAATTTTGCATCTGTTGCCAGTTGATTTTCTTCTCGACAAACTGTAGTCAAGCACCCTGGAGAACCGACGTGTAGCGCTCCGAGGTGTCCCAGTTTTTCTTTTCTGCAGCAAATCTAGAACACATAATGAATGTTTTTTTTTTTTACAGGTTTGGTTAAGTAATAAAAATGGCAGATTTTTTCGGCCTAGTACGCTTTAAATCTCGCAGGAGAAACAATTTTGTAGTGTTAAAACTTGCTAGACATGATTTAAAATTGTTTTGTCAAGAAATCAAAGATAATGAAGCTTTTGAGATTTGTTTTGTGGGGCTTCATCTGAATCTGACAGTACGATTTGTTTTGGGCCTGAATTGTTTCAAAAGAATTGTATGAGTTTGTATTAGATTAGTTTAGTTTAAAAAAAAATATGATATTCATCTCAATCTGAGTGTGACATACGCTCCAAATCATTTCGGTTGAATCATTACTTGAGTCAGATTTGCATCTCACAAGGGCTCCATTTTGTAGCGTTAGAACAGGGGTACTCAACTAGTGGACCCCGGTCCAAATACGGACTGTGGCCATCATATGAGCCAATGGTTAGAGCTGTAAGTTCTACAGGGTCAAACTTAAAGAAAAGCTTCTGTTTATTTTTCCTCCAATGTTCAATAGATATGATGCTGGAGGGGAGGGAAATACGGACCGTTGCCACCATTTGTCCGAACCCCAAATGATCACCTGCTCAGGGCGGAGTTCCCGGGTGGAAGCTTGCATTTGATGATACATCCATCCCTCTTCTCCCAGCTCTGCCTCTTCCATACCTTTCCCCCCAGTTCTGCCCAATTCATCCCTCTCCCCCTAACTTTGACCCCATCCATCCCACACTTCCCAGCTCCCAGCTTTGACCATTTAAATTAGTGTACCAAGGGCCGTAAGTTCTACAAGGCTAAACTAAAAAGCTTCTGTTTGTGTTTCCCCCAATGTTCAATAGATATAATGCTGGGGAGGGGGAACAAGCAGCCTTTATTTAGTTTCTGCTCAGGAAATATATAGCCCCCCCGCTTATTTAAACCTACACCACCCCCCCCCCCATCTCGGACCTCTGCAACAAGTTCTTGAGTACCCCAATGTTAGAATTTGGTAAAACAGTTCTGTTAAAATAATCAATCACCAGTAGAGATATTTGAATCCTCAAAATCCTTAGTTTTGTGCTATTTCCTCTGGATTTGCTTTGGGTCTGAAACGTTTTAGAAAGTATTGACTAGCATAGTTTTCTATTATTCAGTTTGTAAAAGAATATAATAATCATCGGAATCTGATTCATTTAGGTTCCTAATCATTTTGGTTGAAAGATTGATCCTCCGAGTCATCCTTACATCTCACATAGGCCCCAATTTTGTAGTGTTAAAATTTGGTAGACCTGATGTAAAAATTGTTCTGTTAAAAGAATCAGCCACCAGTTGAGAGGATTGAATCCTGGGAGCAGAGGTGTAACGAGGCTTTCTGGCACGTGGGGCAAAGATACAAAATGGCACCCCCCACCTGTGCTCAGGCCCCTCTTTGGCGCCCCCCTAACCTGCTGCTCCCAGGGCACGTGCTCCCTCTGGGCAGCGTGTGCATCAAAATTTGAAATCTGAATGTAACCAGTGCGGCTGACTGATTGATCAGATGATCCGTGGAAATACACTCACAGAGCCATCCCAAATCTGGATGCCCCACCAGAGAGCAACAACCCCCTGGAAAGTCATTTTCGTTGGTTTCATTCCTCTTTAAAGTGGACCAAAATCCACGGAGATCACCTCAGGAAAATATAAAATTTACAGGCCAAACGATTCATTCCGATCAGGGGTGCACCGCTGTGTGAAACCCCCCCAGGTTGCCCATAAACGTATCTTCTTTTCTGGTCCAGCGCCGCATGCGCAAGCCGTGGCCACATTCCTGCTATTCCTTTTAGCAGGGTGAGTGCCCGTGTCAGGCATTTGTGAAGGCCCGGCATGGGCATGCTCCCTGTTGGAGGGTAGCGGGAGATGCGCCCACCAGCGTGCTCTGATCCTCCAGCCTTAGACGAGCTGACGAGAGTGGATCCGAGCACTCTGATTGGACGAGCGGCCACGCATGCCTTGTAGGACCGGGAAGTGGTGAGTTTGTTCGGTCGACCTGGGGGGCTTTCACACAGCGGTGGCAAGGACCAAAACCCAGCATAGTCAAAATCCTGGGTTTTGATCCACTTTAAGCACTTTAAGTCACAACACCCTGGGGAGCCTACAAGCCTAAGATTGCTCTTTTTGGCAAAATGTAAATGTTAACAACAGTAAAATATTATTATAACACACATTATGGGACATTATTCCTTTTTTTACAATTATGAATATTTGTAATGATATAAATTGTATATAATATATATTATACTGAAATATAATCATAATCTCTAGAATGTGAGCAGAATATATTGTAGACGGAAAAAAAAATGCAATTGCATTAGGCAGCGCAGTGTAGCTTTGGAGGATGAAATTATCCGTACAATGGAGTATAAAGCGCGGTGACAGAATCATATTTTACAAGGCACGGCTTTGGACCGGTAAACGCTCGGTGGGTGTTGCCCATTCTTGGAGGAAAAGAAAAATTAGAATTCTTCATTTGTCAGAAGTGAATGACTTTGACGTGTCGGGTTGCTATGGCGATAGGTGAATTGCTAGTCGGAATGTATTGTTGAATTGGGAATGCTGTAACCAATAAAGGGAGGTAATTGACGGATGTATGACTCCCGTAAGCTCTAGCCGGAGGAAAAGAAGGGTTCCGCTCAACAGCCAGCTTCGACCAAACGTTTGCTTGATATATTTTACTTTGCTTTGCTAGAAATATTGTGTTGTATCGTGAGAACAGTCGAAAATTGAAGCAATAAGATGATGGTCGGCTGACCTATTACTGATATTTATTTTTTTACTTTTGACTTGGCAATCACTTTAAAGAGGACCTTCGAAGGCCCTGGAGTCTAAAAGACATACGAGTTCCTGTCCTTGGCTACCTATTCTGGTCCAGGTCCTTGGATGTCCTTTCTTGCCCCTGTAGACCTTTCCTCCAGCTTCCACCTCCATTGGCTAATCTTTTACATCTACAGCAGAAAACCATAAATAGTCAGTTCTGAGGGTTCACATTTTTTAGACATTTAGTTAATAGATTTCTCTCGGTTGGATGCATCTGGCTGGAACTTAAGGGCGCCCATAGTAATAGACATTATTGACTATTTCAAAAGAAAATGTGATGGATCATGTAATAAAATTAGCCTATAAATATACATTTATGACCTTTGACTTTGTGTCTGCGGACGGTCCTATCATAAGGCAGATTGATCAATTTGGCATGTTATATAGCTGCGATACTCAACTGGCGGACCGGGGTCCGAATGCTGATCTCGAGGTCAGATTTACGGACGGAAATATTGTGTTGTACCTTGAAAACAGTCGAAAATTGAAGCAATAAGATGATGGTTGGCTGACCTATTACTGATATTTAATTGTTAACTTTTGACTTGACAATCATTTTAAAGAGGAACTTCGAAGGCCCTGGAGTCTAAAAGACTCCTAGTCTATCCGAGTTCCTGTCCTTGGCTACTTATTCTGGTCCATGTCCTTGGATGTCCTTTCTGGCCCCTGCCTTTCTCTCAGCTTCTCCACTGGTTCTGTACCTCCACTAGCTATTCTTATAGAACTGTAACCTTCATGTCGCTCCTTAAAAATGACTACCTGATAATTGGCTCCTTGATCATGGGTGTTGCCTCTGTTACTCAACCCTGTTTCTGGTCTCCTCTGTTTCGTATTCTGCCTATGCTCCATTCGCTGTTCTTCTCTTAGTAGAAGAACCTCCTCTATGTGAAGGCTTAGAAAAGGGTGCCCGATCAGTGGCTCCTGGGACACGAGTGCTGCCTCTGTTACTCAACCCTGTTCCTGGCTCCTCTGTTTCTTATTCTGCCTATGTCCCACTCGCTATTCTTCTCCTAGTAGCAGACCCCCTCTACGTGAAGCCTTAGAATTGTTTAGGAAGATGGCCTCCTTTTCTTTAACTGTAAACTTTTTTTATGTACCCAATAGCTACTTTTCTCTTCTTTTCCTTGGATCAGCCCCCCATCCATGCGCTGCCTTGAAATGGATGGCTGCAGAGGCAGGAGAGTCCTAGTTCAGGGAGAATCCTGACTTTCTCTCAGCTTAACCACTGGTTCTGTACCTCCACTGGCTATTCTTATAGAACTGGTACCTCCATGTCGCTCCTTAAAAATGGCTCCTGGGACGCAGGTGCTGCCTCTGTTACTCAACCCTGTTCCTGGGTTCCTCTGTTTCATATTCTGCCTATGCTCCCCTCGCTATTCTTCTCCTAATAGCAGAACCCCCTCTATGTGAAGCCTTAGAGTTGGCTGCCTGGTCAGTGGCTCTTGGGATGTCGGTGCTGCCTCTGTTATTTAAACCTGTTCCTGGTCTACTCTGTTCCTTATCTTGCCTATGCTCCACTCGCTATTCTTCTCCTAGTAGCAGAACCCCCTCTATGTAAAGCCTTAGTATTGGCTGCCTAGTCAGTGGCTCTTGGGACGTGGGTGCTGCCTCTGTTATACAACCCATGGTTGACATGTGTGCTCCTCTATTCCTTATTTTGCCTATGCTGGAACCGTTACTTGTTTAGACCCTTCCCAGTGTACTCTCTGTAGCCTCCACGCTGTATCAAATTGCTAGCATGCATGTAATGTATGTAGCAAAAAAATGCAGCGAGCCAGGAGTTCCACTAACATCAATCCAACGCGTTTCGGACCTAGTAGGTCCTTAGTCATGGCGGACCTACTAGGTCCGAAACGCATAGACGTTTCCGTATTTTAACCTGAAAATTGCCTTTCACTGCTACTTTTAATGGATTTATGGAATAAAGTGTTGGATTGTTTTTAGTGGAACTCCTGGCTGGCCGCATTTCTTTTGCTTGATGCTTATGGAGTGGAGTGCTCACAGCCGCTGCTGGACTTTGTCCTGGGATTGAGACAACATCATTCAAGGTAGAGTTGACTTGTGTTTTCTTCTAATGTAATGTACATACCTGACTTAAAAATCCAATTCAGATCCCTATCTTCTATTTATTTCGACAGACTCCCGAAGCTTGTCAACTAGCAAGCTAATTTTGAAATACTGTCAGATTTGTCTCACTTTAGTCCTAATTCCCGGTATCTCTCACCCGTGTTGAATTTGCATGACTACATCGGTAATTAGAGAGCCGGGACTTTCAAAGTCAGCTATAAAAAAAAAAAAATAAGTTCCTTAAAACACACACTTCTGACAACCTGAGGAATAAAATGTTACCTTTTTAATCAGAACGGTGGCTGTCGCTTGATTGCTTGCAGAGCGGTGGCTGCCACTTATATCCTAGTTATCAGGGGATGTGGGGGGGGGGGGGGGGGAGAAAGTCCCAAACTTGTGCTTACACAGCAGAGTACATTTCCTGAGCTCGTGGCTAATCAATCTGGGCAGCTAATGAGTCTGAAGGCAGACTGAAGCTCTCGTCCTGGCACCAGGATATGTACATTGCAGACTGCCCTGTTCTATTAACCTTTTTTTATGCTTCCTTCTCCGCACTAAATTTGGAATTCTGGCGCAAGATTTAGTGCCGGGGATAAGGCTGTTGCATTTCGACTCTCGTCAGAGAGTCAGAGATAATGGAGGAGAAAGCGCTGGTGGAAGTAACTACGTTTTTCTTCGGAACTCGGCAGATGAATGACGGCCACTGTGAAATAACCTTGTGGGTGCAGCTGATTTGAAGTGGACCAAAACCCACAGAGATCGGCCTAGGAATCTATTAGATTCCCGAGCCCATTGATTCCCTCACCCCCGGGGCAAAAAAAGAAATGTAACCCTCTGCATTCCACTTATACTATTGAAAAACCTAGCTAACACTTGTTAAGAACATGGACTGTTAGTTAACATAGTTTGCAATGAATGTAAAAGCGAGGTAGCCACGTCAAGGCCGTCCGATTTGTACCCCGTCCCTAACATTACTAAGTTAAACGTTTGTGCAGACATTGCTACATCTTCTTTACTTGTGTGTGTACAAGCAATGCAATACATGAATCAGCCTGTGTCTAAAAACATTGCAATAACTTAACTTGCTTGCACACACACACAACGAAAAATGCTTTACTTGCCTGCGCAGTGTTTCAGTTCAAAAAGGGTGTTTTAGGTAGAGGCCAATTGGACTCCCCGTTACATTGGGAGAAGCTACAATCCAGCAGATCTGGCCACTGACCTGTGGGATCACCCCCGGGGCATCCAAAATTGGGACACCCTGCTGTGTGAAACCCCCAAGATTGCCCATAAACTCAACATCTTTTCCGGTCCAATGGCACATGCACAAGCTGCAGCCACATCCCGCTATCCCTCTCACATTTGTGAATGGCCGTGCATGCACGCTCCCTGTTAGAGGGTAGCGAGGGACGCGGCCGCCAGCAGGCTCAGATCCACTCGCCTTAGACGAAGGGGCGGGAGCGGATCTGAGGACGCTTATTGGACAAGCGGCTGCACATGTGCCATAGAACCGGGAAGAGGTGAGTTTCTTCAGATGACCTGGAGGGTCTCACACAGCGCGGCATCTCCAATCGGGGTGCTCTGGGGGCAAGAACCAAAACCCAGTATAGTCAAAATCCTAGGTTCTGGTCGACTTTAAGGTATACCCGAGCTATAGAGGGGGTGCTGGTGCCTGGTTTGGGCCAGTTTATGCCTTTTTTTCCGTTTTGTACAATCATTTTAATGTTCCAAGATGCATTTCCATCAAGCCACCTATTTAAGGTATGGGTCCAACAAGGCGCTTTAAAGAGGACCAAAACCGGAAATGAGAAGCTGAATGGAATACTTGCCGCACACGCAATCGTGCGCAGCATCACTCGAATCCTTCGGGTGTGTGTGGCCACACACATCAATTCATTTGCAGTGAGCATGACCGAAACACAACCAGAATAGGATGCGAGCATGCACTGAAGGCTCGTTGGACATGTAAGAAGACCAGGTGGACAGCGGGGTTTCATAGAGCTTGGCTTTCCAATTCAGGATGCCCTGGGGGGAGTCAAAAAGAATGGCTGATCTCAAGAATGTTGACTGACGTGACCCAGCCAGTTGGCAGCCTCCCCGGTTATTCTAAAGAGTACTCCTGCCCCATCTGAATGGTTGGGTGTGGAAGGGTGCCACAGCTACATGGAAGCCAGGGATGCGACCATCTGCCATTGGTTTCACACAGTGGGGCATCCAGGTTTCAGATGTCCCAGGGATAGGCTAGTGGCCAGCCCTGTAGTCTTTTAGACTCCAGGACAACTTTTGAGCCATTTTAAATACACCAGCCATCTTGGCTGTCCGTAGGGCATAAGTTACCCAGAGCAATATTGTTACCATATCCTCCCAAAAGCTACTATCATATAAAATTCCAGGGATATCTTAAAACAGATCTGATTTACGTTCTTCATGTGGAAGGTTGAGAAGACATTTGAGATTTCGGGGTGCACTGGTGTCATGATGTCACAGAAGCCAGTTGAATTGCAGGTTTGAGATACTGCAAGTACCTAAGATGACATCATTGTAAAAGTGAATCAAGTTCTCTTATACTGACTATCGTCATCTAGTCCTGCTCTTTGAAATTTTCCAAATTTTTCATTCAACCCAAAACCCTTACAAATCATCTGTTGCAGCAGCACAAGAAATCTATGTTGCTTTAAAGCCCAGGCAACTCGCTTGGTCAAGGTTCGCTGAGTACATCAGTCATGTATATGGCTGCCGAGATGAAATGACACCCTGCGACTGCATTGCGGGACTGCGGTAACCCATGAAAGGGTACAATCTTAATACCGGCAGCCGCCCATACATTTTCAGCATACACTTGAAAAAAAAAATCAAAAATATATTTGCGCCATAAACTGCCCGAAAATGTGATGATGAAAAGCACGTACTTTCCCGGGTTACTGTGCTCTCTATAGATTTTTCCATTAAAGTAACGATCTGCAAAACTATTTTCTCGCTGAAGCGGAAACGTCTCCTCTCGTATTTAAAATTTATTAAATGGTCAAAGAAATTAGAAGCTAATGTAAGCGACGCTCTCAATCATAAATGAAGGCCGCGCTAAGTCCCGTAAACAGCCCATGTGCTGTAATTAGAAGTTCGCGGGATCCTAATGGACTTTGGAAACGCAATACTGTCAATGAGCCAGTTGATTAGAAAAAAAAGACATTATGGACTAAGACTAAATAATATCATGATGCTGAGCTATAATGGAGGACGCGTCTAACGTTGAGATAATTAAAGAGAGACTCCAGGCATTAACTAGTTGTCCTTTCAAAGCACCTTATTCTAAATAGCGTTTACATGTGAAAAGAGATAGAGCCACCAGATACAAGCTTGGACCCTGTGTTTGACCCAACCGCGAAGCATCATTGCCCCCCTATTATACATCTACAGCAGTAAACTATAAACAATAGTCAGTTCTGATGGTTCACATTTTTTGGACATATAGTTAATAGATTTCTCTTGGTTTAGCTTTTAGCTCGAACCTCTGGGCGCCCATAGCAATAGACATTATTGATTATGATGGTTCATATAATAATACTAGCCTATAAATATACATTTATGATCTTTGACTTTGTGTCCGTGGACGGTCCTATCATTAGGCATATTGAAGAATTTGGGATGTTTTATAGCAGCGATACACAACTGGTGGACCGGGGTCCGAATGCGGACCTTGGCGTCAGATATCCAGACCCCTGCTTTGACAGCCCTGCACTCAGTTGCTTCTGTGTTGCTGTGCTCAGTGCTGCCCCCTTGATCGGTGATGTAGTGCTTAGGCCCTTATTCATCAAGCGATAGCGCCAGGTAGTGTCTGACGAGCGCCAGGTAGCGGCAGCTAACGGCGACTACCGACTCAAGTACGCCCGGCGGCGGTCACAATGACGCATTTATCAAGCAAAATGAGGCTAGCACCGGCGAGAGCGGCGGCTAGCGCGGCATTCATCATGAAGCCGCCTGGACCGAACAGCGCCGCTGCAAATTCCCTCACAGCGCCAGGTATGAGCTGTCGCTCCCTGGCGATGTCCAATGCATTTCAATGGAGCAATCTATAATTAATCATAATTAATTGGGATTTTTTTTTTTTTTTAATGTCAAAAAATCGGAGACCACTTCTGCAATGTTAGGATTTATTTTTAAGTCAAAAAAAAAAAAAATATGTGCAGAATTGATCTAACAGGTCTGAGATTAATGTATTCATATTACAAAATGATTTTAAAAACATGTATAATGTTACATTCAAAAAATATGGTGGTTTAGGGGTTAAAAACTAGTTAATACACATCGCCGCAAGCGCTCTGGGGTTTAAACAAGGAATGGACAGCGACAGCACATTCGGAGCGTGATTTGTTGATGAATATGAAGCTAGCCGTTCGCTCTGGCCATTCGTTGTCAGGCGCTCACATACAACGCTGGACCTGTGAAACAGCGACCCCCCAGCCCGTATTCAACATTACCGCACACCGACTGAGTCGCTGTCATCAAGCTAATGCCGGCCAAGCACAGCGAATACTGGCTGGCGCTGAAAAAAGCACGCTACAGTCGCTCATCTGTCGCTACCTGGCGCTATTAATGAATCGGCCTCTTAGTCTCCCTGCCAGTGTTATTGCTTCCTAGCACCTAACATTGCAATATGAAGTACTGCATGGGTGGGAAGTGGTATATATATCATCATAAACTTTAATCTTTAATATTAAAGGGATCTAAAAGCTCAACTGCCAAAGGTACAAGACATGGTGACAGAGGGGGTGTACCTTTAAAAGAGGGCTTTTAGATCCCAAATCCATTTTAATCCCTAACATTGGTATCTCCCTAACCAGGCTTATGATGATGTTCTGGTACTCCAAGCCTCGCCCCCATGTCACCACATAACTCCAGCTTTGTACTGATGTCTTAAAACGACCCTGTTGTCTTAAAATGGACCAAAACCCAGGATTTTGACTATCCTGGGTTTTGGTCCTTTCACCCGGGGCACCCCGATCAGGGTGAAACCCCCCAGATCGCCGATGCCAACTCACCTCTTCCTGGTCCTACGACGCATGTGTGGCCGTTCATTCAATCAACGCGCTCAGAGCCACTGATGTTGTGTCGTCTTTGTCTAAGACGAGTGGCTCCAAGCGCGCTGGCGGCCGCATCCCCCGATTCCCTCTAACACGGAGAGTGCCAGCGTCGGCCATTTACAAGGCCATTCGGGCACACATCCTGCTAGAGGGATACCAGGGATGTGGCAGCGGCTCATGCATGCACCGTTGGACTGGGAAACAAGGTAAGTGTATGGGGCGACCTGGGGGGTTTCACACAGCGGGTCATCCCAATTTTGGATGCCCCGGGGGGAGGGAATCGATCGGCCCAGGAGTCTTATAGAGGGCCGATCGGCGTGGGTTGTGCACTTTAAATGGCTTTTTCTTGAAATGTTTATTATAATATACTATTAATGTCATTTAAATGTCATTTTAGACTGTAGCCACCACTGATGATAGGTTGTGTGATGTAATCTTTCTGGGTATTTTTTAATTCCTTTGAGGTCCAAATATGTTTCTGAACAGGGGCGGCTGGCCATAGGTAGACCCGAGACAATGCCCGGTGGGCTGCACTGCTTTGGTACCAGTTGGGCTGCTGCTTTTAACATCTTCATTCATTTCCTGAACACTTAGTCTCATTCTAGGTCCCCTGTACCCACCCCCACTGTACCCACAAGCCAAGGAGCCCCAGCCCCTAATGCTACAGCTCCGGGAACACTGTGGGGGGCCTCAGCAGGGATGTCTCGGGCCGGCCAGGGGATGGTAAAATCCAGGGCTGATTTTTGGCCCCAGTCCGCCACTGTTTCTGAACTTGGTTCTCCTATCATCAAATTTTAGGATTTTTTCACCCTGCTATGGATATGTTATTGCCTTGATCCACAGTGTCACCTTTGTGATGACGTGTCGAAAATGATCGTGCTTGCAGAGTAAATAGAAACATTTGGCCACTTGGCCTTTTTCAAATGTCATAAAGCGTAGTCAAATGACGAATAAGTTCCTTTGGATGTATTCTGACACATACCGTGACTTGATGAATGAGAAACTTCACAGTATTGCTTTGGGTAAGGACGCCATAATGATAGGTTAGAAGAACAATACAGATTCACTCCTTAGTCATTTTTTGAAGGCTTCAATGGTTTTCTGCTCAGCAAGTATGAGGTCGTTGACAGACGAGTGTTTGATTTTTATGTTGGAATCTGAGATTTAGGTCCTTCTGCAGGAAAAAGGATCAGACATTGCCCTATTATGAGCCCCAATTGTTGCCCGGGCCTCCTGGAGCTTCTCTGTTCCTTCGCGACAATGGCAGCCGTCACGTCGTGTGTGATCAGGAACAATAGCTGACGCGCCCAAGATTGATTAATAGTTATCGGAAAAACAGCCGATGACTAGAGGTTGGGGAATTTGAGACTCCGACGTGGCTCCTAAATCCTAAGTCACTGCTAATATGTGAGCCAACTGGTTCTTCCAGCCTTGACTGAACTTTCAGATTTTGCTCGAGACAACAGAAGTAATTGAAGCTGTTTTGTAGAGCCATTTATAGCTTTGGATCATGGAAGGAAGCACAACCGCATTTTAAATATAGTCTATCAGAAAAAATGCAACAGCAAAAATCACAATAACCTCACCGCCTAAATATAGCTTTAAGGATGTAGAGCAGTCTAGGCCTAAATACCGAGAATAGCAGCGACACCTGTTAGGAACAAAGGAACCACAAAAATTATTTTAAAACGCAAAATATAGGCTTGGTCCTCACACAGGTGGGTACTATGTTTGAATTTCGAAGAAATATATATATATATATATCAGTAAGTGAAATAAGAATTGACTAGAAACATGTTGACTGGTCCAGTGGTTGTGTAGCTAAATTATGACCATTATTCTCTCTTGAGGACAACAAAGCCACAAAGTACATACACTGAATGTGGAGCCACCTTTGCTCAGGCAGCTTACAAAAACATGCACCACCCGCCAACCCTCCTGCCTTAAAGTGGACCAAAATCCCCCACTGATGGTTCTGAAATAGGATTCCAGGGCTGTCTGATAACCTCCCCAAGGGGCATTCCAAGTTGGGATGTTCCGCTATGTGAAACCCTCCGAGTCCCCTAAGAAACCTACCTTCTCCCCAATCCAACAACGCATGCGTAACCCATTAGCTATACCTTTCCAGTTATACCTAATCCAGACCTTTTTGTTAGTTAGTTAGTTAGTTCGGTTGAAAATAAACTAGCTCAAAGTTAACCCTCGAACTTCTTCATGTTGCATGGATAGGACCCTTCAACTGGCCATTATGTGGTCACTTTCCAGCATTATTGTCTAAATAAGCGTATTTGGATTTGGTAGAGGGCATCATGTTGACAGCCTGGGTAACTCCTAAACATTTATTTCCAGTTGTAGCCAACCAGTGGGGATTTCCCTTTTGACCCTTATTACGTTGTCTCCTGCAGTCAAATAAACTTGATTGAAAATGATGATTATTTTTGCAGGAATTAGTCATGAAGTTTTGGAGTCTCAACCATCTATGGGCCAGCTGAAAAAGTTCCACTTTGATTGTTGGGGCTACTAAGCATGTTACATTAGGTGAGGCGGGTCCTGGAGAGATTAAATGGGATCAGAAATAGAAGATATTGATGAAGCTGGAAACCAGTTCAGACCTTTTTGGGATTAGTTCACAGTAGATATCAAACTGGTTTACTCTTCATGGGTTGGATTCATTCACTTGTTCATTATGGCCAGCGAGTATTTCAAACCCAACTCCAGGAAAAGAGAATTTGACCCTACAGTCAATGAACCTTCCGCTTTCAATATTGATGATTTGGTTGAAACTACTCATGAAGCTTTTGGGCTTAACAGTTGTCCTAAAGGGGGTTAGGACTACCAAGGGTATTACAGTGAAGCAGCTCCTACTAAGGTCAAACAGGATCAAAAGTAAAAGAGGTGCCATGGATGAAGTTGGCAACCAATTGTTTTGGTGATCAGTTAGGATAACTTGGGTTCATTATGGCCAGTGAGTATTTCAAACCCGACTCCAGGGCAATTTTGATTCTCCTTACCGTCTTTTTTAAAGTCAACTGAACTTTTTAATTTTTTTTAATAGTGATGATTTGCTAGAAATCACTCACAAAAGATTTTGGTCCTAATAGTCGGCCCATAAGTTGAACTTTGGGGGTTGGGATTCCCAAGCAAGGGCAGACTGGCCATAGGGAGACCCAGTGAGAATTCCCACTGGTCTGCACTGCTTCGGGGGCCAGTTGGGCTACTGCCAATTAATTCCTGTATCCCTGGTCTTATCTTGCCCTACTTCATCCTCCAAGGCACAGCAAAGAGCTCTGGTTGAAAGACAGCCCTCGTATGTGCCATTGGACCGGGGAATTCTAAGCGGATACGTGTGATCTGGGGAGTTTTACACCGCGGGACATCCCGAATTGGGAATGCCCCAGGGGGAAGGCCAGCTACTGGCCCTGGAATCTAAAAGATTCTTTAAATATTCTGTTTGGCTTTAAGTTAAACAAATGCAGAATAGATTGATTACCTATGTTATTTTATTCTTATAAGGGGACTCAGGATCTTGGACTGATCATGCATCACATGATGGGTGTTGTCCTAATCTGAATATAAATATAATCATTCATGTATTTTTTACTATAATGCGTCTCTTCACTGCCGAATGGCGCCTGCATGTTAATCGTACAGGACATTAGCCAGACATCTTGTAAGAGCTTTTTTGGAAATTAAGTCTTCCGCGGCAGTTCTTTTTTTTTTTGGTGGTCTTCCAGTTTCATTCGTCAAATCGCGTCGTCCTAAATGAGTCACTGCATTTTTGCTTAGAACACTTTGCACTTCAAAGACCCGGCATGACATCATTTTTTTCTATTGCATAAAAAAAATACAACTTTTAAATTAACCCGAGAGATAAAGCCCCGCGTGGCAACATTAATCGCAACGCTTGCTAACAATGTGTTGATTGTCGTTGCTGACCCTGAAAATTTCCAAAGCACAGAGACCAGAGTGAGAGATGTCAACAGCCCTATTACTGGAGCGGCAACATTTCAAGTGGCATCTTTTCATCTCACACGTCGAGTCATTTTACATAAAGGAGGTGGAAATATTTGCTGACCTTTACATTTTCTCATAACCCAATATATATATTTATATGTTTCATATACAAATACATGTTATTTTGAAATAGCATTTTGTTAGCAGCTACCAAACGCTCACCTGTCTTGAACGTTTGCGGAGGCTGATTAAAGCGGACCAAAAGTCAAAAACGAATTAAATCATTTAATGCTGTAGTATCCTTTCCAGCATTGAAACGGGGAGGCCGATTCATTAATAGCGCCAGGTAGCGCCAGATGAGCGACTGTAGCGTGATTTTTTCAGCGCCAGCCAGTATTCGCTGTGCTTGGCCGGCGTTAGCTTGTTGACAGCGACTCAGTCGGTGTGCGGTAATGTTGAATACGGGCTTAGGGGTCGCAGTTTCACAGGTTCAGCGTTGTATGTGAGCGCCTGACAACGAATGGCCAGAGCGAACGGCTAGCTTCATATTCATTAACAAATCACGCTCCGAATTTGCTGTCGCTGTCCATTCCTTGTTTAAACCCCAGAGCGCTGGCGGCGATGGGTGTTAACTAGTTTTTAACCCCTAAACAACCATATTTTTTGATTGTAACATTATACATGTTTTTAGAATCATTTTGTAATATGAATACATTAATCTCAGACCTGTTAGATCAATTCTGCACAAATTTTTTTTTTAATTTTTTTTTACTTAAAAATAAATCCTAACATTGCAGAAGTGGTCTCCGAATTTTTGACATTAAAAAAAAAAAAAAAAAATACCAATTAATTATGATTAATTATAGATTGCTCCATTGAAATGCATTGGACATCGCCAGGGAGCGACAGCTCATACCTGGCGCTGTGAAGGAATTTGCAGCGGCGCTGTTCGGTCCAGGCGGCTTCATGATGAATGCCGCGCTAGCCGTCGCTCTCGCCGGCGCTAGCCTCATTTTGCTTGATAAATGCGTCATGGTGACCGCCGCCGGGCGTACTTGAGTCGGTAGCCGCCGATAGCTGCCGGTACCTGGCGCTCGTCAGACACTACCTGTCGCTAGCCCGTGATAAATAAGGCCCATAGAAAGAAGGTTGACGGCAGAAGGAGACCATACGCTCCATCTAGTCTGCCCTTATGTATATACTGTATGTTCTCTGTATCTTATGTGTATACTGTATGTACTCTTTATCTTAGGATAGATGGAGGCTTATCCCAGGCATGTTTAAATTCAGTGACAGTTGATTTTTCAACTACCTCTGCTGGAAGTTTGTTCCAAGCATCTACTACTCTTTCTGTAAAATAATATTTTCTAACATTGCTCCTGATCTTCCCCCCGACTAGCTTCAGGTTGGGCCCCTTGTTCTATCATTAAGTTTCTTCTTAAAAACACTTCCCTAGGGGGCGCTGAAGAAGCGCTCTCCCTCAATCAATGCATATTGAGCAGAGCAACACCACATATAACACCAGGACAACGCTGCAGCCAACGATAGGTAGCGCCAGTTCAAGTGTTCAAGTGCGTTCAACGCTTGATGCTGAAGCTCTAAGTCGTGCTGGGCTTCCTGTTACTGTTAGTTGGGAGAGGAAGCTCCAAAATGGCCCCTACCTTTTTTTTCCAACTGTCCCAGACTGTTGGTCCGGTTTAAGACTAGCGCCATTTTAGCGTCTATGTAGCGGCGCTAGCTAGTGGACACTGCAAGCGAGTGTCTGGTGCTATACCCGGAGAAGTGAAGCTGTAGTAACCTGTCCAGCATTGATAAATGTGGTGTCTGTAGGGGGCGCTGTAGAAGCGCTCTCCCTCAATCAATGCATATGTATCGCCCCGAGGGGAAAGCTGCCCAGAGCAACACCACATATAACACCAGGACAACGCTGCAGCCAACGATAGGTAGCGCCAGTTAAGTGCGTTCGACGCTTGACGCTGAAGCTCTAAGTCGTGCTGGGCTTCCTGTTACTGTTAGTTGGGAGAGGAAGCTCCAAAATGGCCCCTACCTTTTTTTTTCCAACGAGTGTCTGATGCTATACCCGGAGAAGTGAAGCTGTAGTAACCTGTCCAGCATTGATAAATGTGTTGTCTGTAGGGGGCGCTGTAGAAGGCTCTCCTTCAATCAATGCCTATGTAGCGCCCAGAGGGAAAGCCGCCCAGAGCAACGCCGCGTATAACAACAGGACAATACTGCAGAGAGCAATAGGTAGCGCCAGTTAAGTGCATCCGACTGCGCAAACCCCCACCTCGTAAAATACTTGCCCCTTCAGAGGGTTAAAGCATAGGACAGGCAGGCTTGCCAAGGACCTGTACAGTAGCTGCAAAGACAGGTAAGCTGGCATCCTTCTCCACCTGCCTCTCATTGACCCAAGGCAGGCAGCGAGCCACACAGTAAGGGTTCTCAAGCCACGTGTGGCTTCTGAGCTGCAGGTTGGGGAGCAGTGTCTTTAAGGGTGACTATTTCTACACCTGTCCATGATCTCCACAGCTATCGCTGAGAAACGCACTTGTTGACTGGCTTAAACGCTCCCTGGAGGCGGGGCTCAGCAGCTCATGGGCAGGATGGGTCCATTAAATTCCCAGGCTGATTTTTGGCACCGCTCTGTCCCTGTCAAGGTTGCATTGCTGGGAGGCTGATCATTACTAGCACCAGGTATCGGCAGATGAGCATCTGTATAGCGACCGCTAGTATACGCTGTGATCAGCTATCGGGCGCTGTAACAGAGCGCCTCAGTCGCTGTAGTAACCTGGCCGCCATTGATAAATGAGATGTATGTTGGGCGCTCTCACACCAGTACAGCGCTGCAGCGACTGAAAGGTAGCACCAGCTCAGTGCGACCGACATAAAAACAGACTCACACAGCTTCGGCGCTGTAAAGCTGGGCACTATAGCATAGAGCGCCAGACGCTGTGTGATTAAAGTCTGTTTCTGACCACATATCCACCAGTAACAAAGCGAAAACACATGGAATGACATTGTTATAACACTGTGGCATTAACACTTTAGTGCCAGATCTGTAATGACAATTCTGCATAAACATATAAAAAAATCAAAAAAGTTTTCAAAAATGACTCTTTCTAGGCCAGGAGACGTGACACAAAAAAAATGAAAAACAAAAAAACCCATTTAAACAGAAGAGAGGGAACTGGCCATTGAAATGTATGGGAGAGCGCCAGGTAGCGACAGGTAATACCTGGCACTCTGGAAGCCAGAGCTCCAGTGCTATACGCTGAGCCGTCTGTAATGATGAATCGGACGCTACATGGCGCTGTTAGAGTCACTCACCAGAATCGCCTTCATAAATGTGCTATTGCGTACAGCGCCCGGCGTTCACAGACGCTGCCTGCCGCTACGAGGCGCTACCTGCCGCTATCCCTTCATGAATAAACCCCTATGACTCTAGTACTAGATGGTACGTTCCTGCGGCCAAGGCAACATTCCCTTTAGATGCCCCTGGAGATATTTGTCCCTCTGAAGACGCAGTAAATAAATGGCCCCTTTATATTTCATCTCGCCTTGCTTAATATCCTCTTAATAGACTTCACATTACCAGCCTGGATCGCTTTACTGAAACCTTGAAAAAATCATTACGAAAAGGTTAACTGCGCCTCCAGTTGAGTCGCGTTTTTTTTTTTTTGGTCGGAGTGGAGTGAGTTGTGTTGTGTTGAGTTTTTCATTTTAATGATTATTTTTTTTTCTTTTTTTTGTCATGCAATCTATTTTAATTATAATTGAACATCAAAAAGTCATTATGACCGAAAATGAGAATTAACACAAATCATGTCGTACATTAGGCTTTTCGCGCGCAGTTTGCTGACAGTCAAAAAAATTACAATAATTCATTAATGCAAAGTTAGAAGTAAGTGCAAAGAAAATGAGCGTCGCGTACAATCAATTACACCATCAAACGGGCGAAACGTTCAATACGAGAAAAGCTGGCAAGACATGGCGGCTAATTGCTGATTGGATTTGGGAGGGGGGGGGGGGGTTAAATGTTCATTGGAAGATGCCAAATATTTAAAAGGTCTTTGATGTACAGTGTGTTAAAGTGGACCAAAACGCATGGCCATTGTTACATTCCTCCCCCCCAGGGGCATCCACAATCGGGATGCCTCGCTGTGTGAAACCCCCCAGGTCGCCCGGTATAATCACCTTCTCTCCCCCGGTTCAACGGCGCATGTGTGTGCAGCGGCCACATCCCCGCGATCCCATTAGAAGCGCACATGCCCGAGCCAGGCATTTCTGAATTGTTTGGCGTTGGCACGCTCCCTGTTAGAGGGTCTACAATTTAAATAGACACAATAAGACCCCAACAAAGGGCACAGCACAAAAATATCATAAAACAATTCTTCTTTATTATTGTTACTCCACTACATAAAAACATATGGACACATTAAAAACAACAATTGCACCAATAAATCACCCGTTCTGGTACTACACTTCTATTCAACCAGAGACTTCATTATCATAAAGAGAAAGATCATAATCCCTCTTATTGCACATATCCCCCGTAAATAAACAAATACCTAATATGGAATCACCAGTTATTTGCACAAAATCTTAGGCCCTTATTTAACAAGGGATAGCGACAAGTAGAGACTGGTGAGCAGCCGGTAATGACGGGCCCCGCCACGAGAACGCCGGCTCCCCACCACAATCACACATTTATCAAGCCAATCCTGCTTAGCGACTGAGATAGCGCCATATAGCCACTCATTCATCATTATTCCAGCCTCAGCCCACAGCGCCAGCGTCCGACCTTGAACAGCGACAGGTATGACCTCTCGCTACCTGGCGCTCTCCAATGCATTTCAATGGAACAATCTTTAAATATTCATAATTAATTGTTATTTTTTTTTTTTTAATGTGAAAAATTCTGTGACCACTTCTGCCATTTTAAATAATTTTTTTAAGGTAAAAAAAAAAAAAAAAAAAATGTACAGAATTGATATTACAGGTCTGATATTAATGTATTCATATTACAAAATTATTTTAAAAACTTGTTTTTTTTGGTTTCCAAAATTATGGTTGTTTGGGGGTTAAAAAACTACTTTTAACACATCGCCGCCAGCGCTCTGGGGTTTAAACGTGCATTTTACAGCGCGAGAATTTTTTGAGCGTGATTTGTTAATGAATATGGTGGAAGCCGGTCGCTCTGACCAGTCGCTATCATGCGCTCCCATACAGCGCGGAACCTGTCAAATAGCGACTCCTCACCCAATATTCAACATTACGGCAAACCGACTGAGTCGCTATCAACTACAGAACAACGGCCAAGCACAGCGACTACTAGCGGGCGCTCAGAAAATGCCGCTACAGTCGCTCAACTGTCACTACCTGCCGCTGTTAATGAATCGGCCTCCCCATAATTAATCTAATGATATGAAACAACAAAAAATCTATTTATATAAAGTGCTAGTGCAATACTGTGCAATTAGAGGGTAGCAGAGATGTGGCTGTCAGCATGCCCGTCGCGCTTGGCAAAGCTCGGCTAGACTCCTCAGACGAGCCTGGTTCGGCGCAGTCGAGTGCGCTGTTTGGATAGGAGGACGCGCATGTGCCGTGGGATTGGGGAAATGTAAGTTTGAGTGGGCAACCTTGGGGGGTTTCACACAGCGGGGCATCCACCAATGGGAGCAAGGAACGCTCTCCTGGAGCGTCAGATCAAGTCCCTTGTGCCCCCCTTGTGCGGGTGTGTGCTGCTCAGGAACTCCTGGTATAGGTGAACCTTATGAGTTGTTTGCAGGGCCAGATTAAGTGTGATGGAGGCCCCTGGGCACAAAATCTGGTGGAGGCCCCAGGTGCAGTATAAAATAATAGTCCAGCCAAGTAACTGATTGGTGGTTGTTTGGCACCCGCCCACTTACTGGAAGGTCAGATGGAGTCCCTTTTGCCCCCCTTGTGCGGGTGCGTGCTGCTCGGGAACTCCTGCTTTGCCATTCTGGGTGGGGGGTAGTGTAGTCGCCCGGCTGGTTCCCTGCGTTGAGCTGCCAGCGGCTGTGCTTGGTGGCTTATGTGCAGTGACAGCTCTGCACCCATCACTGTAGCGTTGCTGGCGGCGGCTTTGCTGCTCTAGACTCTCCGTCCTGCCCTGTGGTGGCTTTGGCTGCAGGTTTGAAAAAACAAAAAAAGTATTGCCGCCAATAGCTTTGTGACCAGTCCGCGGCCCGTCAGACCAAAGTGTGAAAAGCCTCCTGGACCAGACCATAACCCAAAGGTTGGTGGAGGGCAATTGGAGGAGGCCCATATACCCTCCCCATAATCAGGCCCTGAACACTCCTATGGCATTACAAATAAAATGTTACTAGAATCTTTTATTAGAATCTCCATCTTAATGGTCCAGATCAGGGTTTCCTAAGCTTATTTTCATGGAGTACCACTTCCCCTGTAACAATTATCTCAAGTACCACCCCTACCGCCACTAATATATCTTCCCCCAGAACAGGGAGTGATACACTTGCACAACTTGCTCTTCTACTAGCAACTCACCTCTTCCCGGTCCTACGGCGCGGTCGCTCGTCCAATCAGCGCACTCAGAGAGGCTGATGTCATGTCGTCTAATGCTTCGTCTAAGGCCAGCAGCTCAGAGCATGCAGGTGGCCACATCACCCACTACCCGCTAACAGGGAGTGTGCCCGCGCCGGCCATTCTCAAATGCCTGGCGCGGACAGGTGCCCTGCTAGAGGGATAGCGTCCCAAGCTTGTTGACTTGGCCACCTAGCACTTTCTTTTGAAGCAGTGGCTTGTCTGCAGTGTTTCCATGTCCGACCACTTTCACCTCTAATAGCCACCAGAGGGGAGCTTAAGTACCACCAGTGCTACTAGTACCATTGGTTGGAAACCATTGGTATAGGTGAACCTTAGGGTGTTTGATGTTGGTGCAAAATGGCTGGCAAATGGTCGTTGTAAGGACTTGAGGGCTGCTGTGGGCGGGGTGGGTTGCAGGGACCCCTTTAGGCTGCTGTGAGTGGGGTCGGTTGCAGGGACCCCTTTAGGCTGCTGTCAGTGTGGTTGCAGGGACCCCTTTATACTGCTGTGAGTGGTTGGGAACCACTGGTATAGGTGAAACTTAGGGTGTTTGATGTTGGTGCAAAATGGCTGCCAAATGGTGGTTGTAAGGACTTGAGGGCTGCTGTGGGTGGGGTGGGTTGCAGGGACTCATTTAGGCTGCTGTTAGTGGGGTTTCAGGGACCCCTTTATACTGCTGTGAGTGGTTGGGAACCACTGGTATAGGCTAACCTTAGGGTGTTTGATCGCTAAGAAATTGCAGAAACTGATAGACTGCAGTTTACCTACCGGCAGTTGGAAGGCTTGAGAGGGGTTCTAAGTGGCTTCACATTGGCTAGCAAAGCATCAAAATGGACCTGGTACTTTAGCTATGGGCAGATAAAGGGTCTGAAAAGACCCTTTTACTAGGTCTCAGCAGATAGGTACTCTAGCAGGCAAGATATATACCCCGATGCTCTTGTTGAGATCGTCTAAACATAATTGGCCAACCCAGGGGCGTAAATAACTTGCAAGTAACCAGCTCACCACGTGTTGAAAAATTCCTGCCAGCGCGGATTCAGGAAAACTCTTGACAATTTCCAATAAGCAGAAAAAGAGAAAAATCCAGCTCCAGGAATAAAACTTAACCTTTACTTGTAAAAAATAAAATCCATTTGAAAGATAGACGCAAAATCAAAGTGTCATGGCATAACTGAAACACCCCTGTCCCAGGGGCGTAGCTGGGGGGGAGCAGAGGGGGGCATGTGCCCCGGGTGCAGCAGGTCTGTGGGCGCCAAAGGGGGGTCTGAGCACAGGTGGGGAGCACCATTTCAAATGTTTGCCCCGGGTTCCAGAAAAGCCTAGCTACTCCTCTGGGCCAACCTAATATATACCTTATATTGTAACATACGCACTTCCTCCTCGTGTTTCTGTATATCGTGTGGCACATTTATTTCTCAGCTGATCTCGTTGCCTATATTTAGCTTTAGCTGGTGACAAAATTAACAGATCCAGGAACATTGTGAGTTTTTCACCGCACCGCTGAAAATACCACAATCAACTGCCAGAGGAACACAGACACGTTCATGCAGCTCACCCCATGCTCTTGTATGACACAGGGGTAGGAGGGCACTATTTAAAGCAAGGCTTACCACGACCTCCAGCAGGAATCTCCATTTTTAATTGCCATGGAATCTCTCCCGCCGGTGGGGCAGCTACAGAAATGACTTCACTTCCATTTTCTCCTCCACAAGTCACCCATCTTCCTCCAAATATTTTCCTGGGGAATCCCAAATTGGGACATCCTGCGGGTAGAGAATCGGACAGAGATTCCAGCGCACAGTTCTGGTCCACCTTAAACGGGGTAAGAATTCGGGAAGTTCGATGTGGACCTGTCCGACCCGGGACAGAGACTCCAGGGCCGAGTTCTGGTGCACCTTAAACAAGATGAGAACTTTGGAAGTTCGATGTGGACCTGTCCCACCCCAGTATGTATGGCGCTGGAAGAGGGGTGATCTTCTGACTTGGCACAGCTACACTGTTCCATTTATTAAAGCGGACCTAAAGTAAAAGTATGAGCGAACCTGTGGACCGACCGTTCGACCGAACTTTGTTGAAAAGTTCAGTTTGGGACCTGAACATGACCCCTAACACCGTAGAAGTCAATGAGGACCTGAACTTTGGTGGTGCAAAATGGCTGTAAAATGTTTGCTGTAGGGACTAGAGGGCTGCTGTGGGTGGGGTGGGTCACAGGGACCCCTTCAGGCTGCTGTGAGTGGGGTAGGTTGCAGAGGCCCCTTTAGGCTGCTGTCAGTGGGGTTGCAGGGACGCCTTTAGGCTGCTGTCAGCGGGGTTGCAGGGACGCCTTTAGGCTGCTGTCAGTGGGGTTGCAGGGACGCCTTTAGGCTGCTGTCAGTGGGGTAGGTTGCAGGGATTCCTTTAGGCTGCTGTGAGTGGGGTAGATTGCAGGGACCCCTTTAGGCTGCTGTGAGTGGGGTAGGTTGCAGGGATTCCTTTAGGCTGCTGTGAGTGGGGTAGGTTGCAGGGATTCCTTTAGGCTGCTGTGAGTGGGGTAGGTTGCAGGGACCCCTTTAGGCTGCTGTGAGTGGGGTAGGTTGCAGGGATTCCTTTAGGCTGCTGTGAGTGGGGTAGGTTGCAGGGACCCCTTTAGGCTGCTGTGAGTGGGGTAGGTTGCAGGGACCCCTTTAGGCTGCTGTGAGTGGGGTAGGTTGCAGGGATTCCTTTAGGCTGCTGTGAGTGGGGTAGGTTGCAGGGATTCCTTTAGACTGCTGTGAGTGGGGTAGATTGCAGGGACCCCTTTAGGCTGCTGTCAGTGGGGTAGGTTACAGGGATTCCTTTAGGCTGCTGTGAGTGGGGTAGGTTGCAGGGACCCCTGTAGGCTGCTGTGAGTGGGGTAGGTTGCAGGGATTCCTTTAGGCTACTGTGAGTGGGGTAGGTTGCAGGGACCCCTATAGGCTGCTGTCAGTGGGGTTGCAGGGACCCCTTTAGGCTGCTGTCAGTGGGGTAGGTTACAGGGATTCCTTTAGGCTGCTGTGAGTGGGGTAGGTTGCAGGAACCCCTTTAGGCTGCTGTCAGTGGGGTTGCAGGGACCCCTTTAGGCTGCTGTCAGTGGGGTAGGTTACAGGGATTCCTTTAGGCTGCTGTGAGTGGGGTAGGTTGCAGGAACCCCTTTAGGCTGCTGTCAGTGGGGTTGCAAGGACCCCTTTAGGCTGATGTGAGTGGGGTAGGTTACAGGGATTCCTTTAGGCTGCTGGGGGTGGGGTTGGTAGCAGAGACCCCTTTAGGCTGCTGTCAGTGGGGTAGGTTGCAGGGACCCCTGTAGGCTGCTGTGAGTGGGGTAGGTTGCAGGGATTCCTTTAGGCTACTGTGAGTGGGGTAGGTTGCAGGGACCCCTTTAGGCTGCTGTCAGTGGGGTTGCAGGGACCCCTTTAGGCTGCTGTCAGTGGGGTAGGTTACAGGGACCCCTTTAGGCTGCTGTCAGTGGGGTTGCAAGGACCCCTTTAGGCTGATGTGAGTGGGGTAGGTTACAGAGATTCCTTTAGGCTGCTGTGAGTGGGGTAGGTTTGAGGGATTCCTTTAGGCTGCTGTGAGTGGGTGTTTTTTTTTTTATTATTTGTTAATTTTCTTTAAAAAAACAACACGTGACGTCCCTCTTCCAATCACTAACCGGGCTGGTAAGCCCAGAGTCAAGGTACCCAGCGGCCGCCCCCTATGCCCTGCTTTTCCAGGAAGAGCCCCGGGCCCATGCAGATGAGCAGTTGACTCCCCTCTGGCCATTGGGTATTGGGTAATAGAACGGCAGTACCTGCAAGCCACCCACTGGGATGTCGAGCAGGTGGCAAGCAACTCCCCTACCCTGTGAGCCATACTGTGAGTTAGGCACATACGGGGCAGTTCACAGGGCAGCCTGGCAGGTACGTTCAGCAGAGCTCCATGGAGTGGGGGAATCTGGCCACTCAGCATCCAAACTCCAGACACGAACTTCTGAGTGAAGCTCGGGTTCGTGTTTGACGACCTGGAGACCCTGTGTTTGATACGAACCTTGAATTTTAACGGGATTGCTCATTGCTTTAGGTATGATAACACCCCCACATCTTGGGAATCCCAATTATTGATGGTTGACAAGTTGAACTGAACCAAAATCGTGATTGTCCCCCAGTGGGACGCTACGATACAGACCAAAAGGCAATTTTGGCTTTTGGTCCGATATCATCTTTGGTACATATCATGTTTGATACATTTACGTGGCACGCTACACGTATCAGCTTTTTAGAAAAATCTGGCAAACACATGTCTTGTGCTTGTAGACACCCCTCTGCTCTCCTTCTTCTGTGTAGTCTAACAGCGATTTCCAGTGACCTGGATACATTTCTTTCAGCTTAGACATTGTTATATTACAAGAGAAGTTGGTGAGCATGTTGTATTCCTCCGCTGGCCTCCCTTACTCCTCCGTCCCTGACCTCTTGATTTCTTTTTGTTCAATTACAACTTCAGAGCAGTAATTGGCATCAGTCAACCCCAGGCGGCATTTTTTTTCTGGACTTCCCCGTGTCTAATAGAATGGCTGTCTCTGCTATTGAGGCCACGTCTGATGAATGTTCCTCCACAGTGTACACCCCCGAGGTATGAGTCACTCGGCTTGGCCTTTGCAATGCCGTTCCGATCCCATTTATCAGTCTGTACAGTAATACGATGACCAATGCTTCAGGGACTCTGGCTGTGCGTTGCCCTGCACAACTTATAGAACACATAAGACTATTTTTAACATGAATATTATTTAAATTTAACAGAGTCTTCAGTCCTTTCTAAATTAAATATTATGCTTTTAAGTTGATAACTGGCCCTTACAAGTCTGCTGGGGGGGGGGGCATCACTCTTAGCCCATTTTCTTTGTCCTTTTGAACAGTGGTGGTTCGACTGTACCTTAACATGTAGGGGTAATAAAAACTGTCATGGCCTTCTTTCCAAACTTTTTGGGTCATGAGCAATAAAAAGGTTCCCCAGCAGGTCTTTGGTTGCCCCAAGTTGAACAACCACAGACCTGCTGGAAAACCTTTTTCTGGATAGGGCTGAGATGTTTTGGGGACCTCAGTATCTCCTGTGACTGTGAAAGCTGTTGAAGAACCTATTCCTTGCTAGGGTTGGGACTCTAACTCTTGGGGCCTTAACCAGTGAATAGCTTTTTCAACAGCTTTTCTAGACCCAGGAGATACAGAAGGCCCTAACCAGAAACATGTCAGCCCTAACCAGAAATTGGTTTCATTGCAACTCTTTGGGTCTCCCAAGCCTAAGCATTCAGCAGCCTTAAAAGGCCCAGGAGATAACCAAGTCCCAAAAGCATCTCAACCACAAACAGAAACAGATTCCCAAACAGCTCTCTGCATTTATCATCCCTAACCAGGTAACAGGTTCTTCAGCAGGCTTAAATTACCCAGAAGGCACTGAAGACCCAAAATACCTCGACTCCAAGCAGACACATGTTCTCTGGCTCTGCAGGTGTCACAGCCCCTAACCAGAACCAAGTTCTTCAGCAGCTTTTTACAGGCCTAGGAAATCCCGAGGCCCATAAAGCAACTAAGCCTTAACTAGAAATAGGTTCTCCAGCAGCTCTGTGGGTGCCTAAACCCTAATCTGGACATCAGAAGCTTTTACATATCCTAAATATACTGTAGAGGCAGGAAACCTATTCAGGTCCTTTTTCAAAGAGATTGGTTTAACCCAACAAGCGAGGAGCAGGTTCTTCAGCAGCATCTACACTACCAAAACACGTTTTTTTCTTTTAGTTAACCCTTCCTAAATAGCACAGAATAATGGTCTCAGGTTTTGTGAAACCAGAAAGAAAGAGGTTTTGGGTGTCGGACAGGGTTTTTTTTTTCCACCAAACCCTAGTTGGCTTTCCATATCAAGTACATAGATGGCAACCTTGGTCAAACCATCAGTACTAAGTAATGGACCAGAAATGATTTGGGTATTCCTTGGTAAACCATTAGCTTCCTTATGGTGCTCTTGGACTATTTGGACTTGATCAGTTGATTAGTAGGGCATACCCAACATGAACTCCAGCACTAAGGAGAGAGCTGCTCAGCCCGTTACAGGGACCTGGCCCCTATCTATCCATGGACCATAGGCAACAGATAGCGCCCATTGATACCTTTTTTGGGCTCTCCTGGCCTCACCCTGGTCACACTACCAATACTTTAAAAAAAGAATCCGTGAATGTGAACTGTTCAGATTCTTAAGTCGGTATTGACTTCTCCTCGCTCTTTCTGGGGTCTCTATATTGTTTTAAAATCTGCTAAAAAAAATTCGCCTTTTTATAAATATCCACAGGCCGACCTTGGGTGGCGGAATGTCATTTTATTACTTTATATAACTGCTCTTGAAAAGTTAATAATGTTGTACAATGGGAGCGTACATGGCGGTGTGGAGCGGCGCAATATCCCTGCACCTCTTCCGACTGACAGCTGTCATAAAACAGCAAAAGGACCTGTTATTACCGTCATTAATTCAAAGGTTACTGAAAACGAGTTCGCATAGTAAAGTTATTTAGTCGCAGCTTCCAGCCAAGGACAAACTGTCACTTTTCGCCAAAAAAATGAAGGCCGTCACGGGGAAAAAACTTGTGCTGAAGTTTACTTTGAAGTTAGGAGGCTGGTAGAGTCAATCGCTACCATTTAGGGCAGTCTAGTATTTTATTTTCTACTGACTTATCCTAAAGTGTGCAAAGATAAGAACAAAAGAAGGTACAGTTAAAGGGGCCCTATGCACCTACCACCCCTAAGGCATCCTCATTTAGGATCTAAAGTCACCATAACCTGCAGCAGCCCTCGGACCAAAGGTATCACCCACCCCAAGGAATTCTCATTTGGGATCTAAAGTCTCTATAACCTGCAGAAGCCCTCGGACCAGAGGTATCTTCCACCCCCAAGGCATACTCATTTAGGATCTAAAGTCACTATAACCTGCAGAAGCCCTTGGACCAAAGGTATCTCCCCCCCCAAGGCATACTCATTTAAGATCCTAAGTAGCCTTGATATGCAACGGCCCTCGGGCCAGAGGCATCTCCAACCCCCAAGGCATCTAAAATCGCCTTGACCTGCAGGGGCCATTGAATCATACACCCCCAGGCTGCTATCTGCTAGGAGTGCCCAAAATCATGAGATGGTCCTCAATCGGTCCATGCGCCAGTATTGTGCACATAAGGGCCTCCACTATGCATGACACTGCCCCACCTTTGGTCATGTCGCTATGCAGCTGCTACAGCCCCGGACACGTGGAAGAATAAATGCTTATGCCCAATTTTGGGTCTTCAATGAACAGTTAGTGGTTGGGGGGGACAAGAGCTGTGAAGGCCATTTTGGCTTAAGGTCTACTTAAGTTTCCTTTGAAAAGTCCAGTTAAAATGAAATCCCCCTTGAGACCTAAAAAAGTTGTTGTTGCAACCCCAAGCTGTTGACTGCCCTCTAACTTCCTTTTGCTTTAAATTCAACACCGACAGCCTCGCTATCTATTTACTTTGCCTTTAAATACAGTTGTAAATCGTAAAGCAACGTTAGACTGCACTGTTAAAGGGCCTGCCGGTAGAACTTGCTTTTAGGGGCCCATTCGACCTAGGGGTGTGGGCATGCACACGTGGGATGCTACAATTAAGCTTCACCCTCAGCAGCCTCTGTGCTCCTCATTGAAAGCAGCTGGATTTCTAAAGTACATAAAGGCAACAGGAGATAAGTAGCAATTAACTGCTGAGCTACCTATGAATTTAAAGAAAATCAACACAGCAATGCTACAGCAAGGGGGCCTATACAAGCTCCAGGGCCCACCTGAGGATTCCCCTGTTCCCCGGTGGGCCAGTCCAAGCCTGGAATAAATTATTTTTTCAGATGGATAGCTAGAATTAAGATCTTCATTTTATTCGAATTATTCTCTAATGCTCTAAGTTCATCGTTTTCTGAAGGTCCCTCCGTCACCCACATATTATGGACGCCCGAGTGCTTACCCAGTAATACTTGTTTTTTACATTTATCCTTCATTTTATTCAAATAAAAGCAACTATGATTATAGAAATAATAAAAAAAGAAAATCTAATTCTTCTCTATGAAGAATGGATTCTGGCTTGATTGCATTAGAGCCGTCATGCTGGCAAGGCGTCGGAGGACAAGAGATAGTCAAGGACGTTCCAACGGGAAATAATAATGCTAATAATTACATAGAGCGTAAAATTGCAACTTTACTAACCTTGTAGTGTTCAATGTCAACCATTGTCTACCTGTAACCTGGCTGCTCGGGCTTCTTGAGTTCCTTCTGATAAAGATGAAGCCTAAAATTGTGTCAAATCCAAATCTTACATAGTAACATAGAAACATTGTATGTACGGCTGAATAAAGACTTTAGTCCATCCAGTTCAGCCTGTTTATCTCCTTCCAGTGGCCTAGTAGCCATAGCTGGTAATGTTATTACATGCAAGGAGGGCATGCCGACCACTATAGATCTCCTTCCAGTGGTCTAGTAGCCATAGCTGGCAATGTTATTACGTGCAAGGAGGGCATCCCGGCCACTATAGATCTCCTTCCAGTGGTCTAGTAGCCATAGCTGGTAATGTTATTACATGCAAGGAGGGCATCCTGGCCACTATAGATCTCCTTCCAGTGGTCTAGTAGCCATAGCTGGTAATGTTATTACATGCCAGGAGGGTATCCCGGCCACTATAGATCTCCTTCCAGTGGTCTAGTAGCCATAGCTGGTATTGATATTACATGCCAGGAAGACATCCCGGCCACTATAGATCTCCTTCCAGTGGTCTAGTAGCCATAGCTGGTATTGATATTACATGCCAGGAAGACATCCCGGCCACTATAGATCTCCTTCCAGTGGTCTAGTAGCCATAGCTGGTAATGTTATTACATGCAAGGAGGGCATCCCGGCCACTATAGATCTCCTTCCAGTGGTCTAGTAGCCATAGTTGGTAATGTAATTACATGCAAGGAGGGCATCCCGGCCACTATAGATCTCCTTCCAGTGGTCTAGTAGCCATAGCTGGTAATGTTATTACATGCCAGGAGGGCATCCCGGCCACTATAGATCTCCTTCCAGTGGTCTAGTAGCCATAGCTGGTAATGTTATTACATGCAAGGAGGGCATCCCGGCCACTATAGATCTCCTTCCAGTGGTCTAGTAGCCATAGCTGGTAATGTTATTACATGCCAGGAGGGCATCCTGGCCACTATAGATCTCCTTCCAGTGGTCTAGTAGCCATAGCTGGTAATGTTATTACATGCCAGGAGGGCATCCCGGCCACTATAGATCTCCTTCCAGTGGTCTAGTAGCCATAGCTGGTAATGTTATTACATGCAAGGAGGGCATCCCGGCCACTATAGATCTCCTTCCAGTGGTCTAGTAGCCATAGCTGGTAATGTTATTACATGCAAGGAGGGCATCCCGGCCACTATAGATCTCCTTCCAGTGATCTAGTAGCCATAGCTGATAATGTTATTACATGCCAGGAGGGCATCCTGGCCACTATAGATCTCCTTCCAGTGGTCTAGTAGCCATAGCTGGTAATGTTATTACATGCCAGGAGGGCATCCTGGCCACTATAGATCTCCTTCCAGTGGTCTAGTAGCCATAGCTGATAATGTTATTACATGCCAGGAGGGCATCCCAGCCACTATAGATCTCCTTCCAGTGGTCTAGTAGCCATAGCTGGTAATGTTATTACATGCAAGGAGGGCATCCCGGCCACTATAGATCTCCTTCCAGTGGTCTAGTAGCCATAGCTGGTAATGTAATTACATGCAAGGAGGGCATCCCGGCCACTATAGATCTCCTTCCAGTGGTCTAGTAGCCATAGCTGGAAATGTTATTACATGCAAGGAGGGCATCCCGGCCACTATAGATCTCCTTCCAGTGGTCTAGTAGCCATAGCTGATAATGTTATTACATGCCAGGAGGGCATCCCAGCCACTATAGATCTCCTTCCAGTGGTCTAGTAGACATAGCTGGTAATGTTATTACATGTAAGGAGGGCATCCCGGCCACTATAGATCTCCTTCCAGTGGTCTAGTAGCCATAGCTGGTAATGTTATTACATGCAAGGAGGGTATCCCGGCCACTATAGATCTCCTTCCAGTGGTCTAGTAGCCATAGCTGGAAATGTTATTACATGCAAGGAGGGCATCCTGACCAGACCATATCCCAAAGGTTGGTTTAAGCTCCCCTTTGCAGGACAAGTGGTGGAGGCCTCTACAATGTTGTAGAGAAGTAAAGAAGCTTCTGAGGCTCGGGTAATGAGCACACAGCAGATTCCTTAAGTATCCAAATAGCCCAAAGCAAACCTTTCCAGCCAGGACCTTGCTGCTAATATATTAATGTCGGGGCCTATATAGTGCTGAACTGTAGGCAATTTGCTTTTCATATCTCTGTCTGCTCCTTGGCATTTCAATGTGTCCTCTGAGCTACCTCTGTCACTTGTAATTTCCCTCAACAAAATGCCTCATTTGCACCGGAGTTCCCCAGATCCTCCGCTGACTCTTCTTCTCCTTCCCCCTCTAACCTTGAATCTTCGGCCTGTCTTTTCCACTCCCGTCTCTCCTCGGCTTCTAGAGCCAGCTCGCCCAGAGGTGTTTTGTGTAATATCTATAATGCGATCTGCTTACCCTGCTCGGATCCCGCAAACGAGGGATGCATGGCCTCTGTCGTTGACTTCCAAGAATGCTTGCTATAGGTTTAATGCGGGAGCCGACCTTAGAAATAGTGGTAATTATTTCAAAATGGATGGATGATACATTCAAATATCTAAATATCTATAATACAGATGATATAAAGAGATGGGTGATACATACAGATATCTAAATATCCATAATACAGATGATAAAAAAGAGATGGGTGATACATATAGATATCTAAATATCCATAACACAGATTATATAAAGTGATGATACATATAAATATCTAAATATCCATAATACAGATGATATAAAGAGATGGATGATACATTCAGATATCTAAATATCCATAATATAGATGATATAAAGAGATGGGTGATACATACAGATATATAAATATCCATAATACAAGTGATATAAAGAGATGGATGATACATATAGATATCTAAATATCCATAATACAGATGATATAAAGAGATGATACATATAGATATATACATTGACATAATGCAGATAATATAATTAAATAGATGATACATGTAGGATAACATCAACATACATCTACTGTAGAGCAAGGGTTCCCATCCTTTTTTTCTCAAGTACCACCTGGGTGGTCCTTAAAGTGGAGCAAAACCCAGGATTTTGAAACCCCCCAGATCGCCGAGCCCAACTCACCTCTTCCCGGTCCTACGGCACATGCGCTCGTCCAATCAGTGCGCTTGGAGCCACTGATGTCACGTTGTCTAAGCTTTCGTCTAAGGCCATCGGCTTTGAGCGCACTGGCGGTCGCATCCCCCACTACCCTCTAACAGCGAGCGTGCCTGCGACTAACATTAATATATATCTAAAGGAACATGGGTGGAAACTACAGGGATGAAAGATATAGTTTTATGATAAACTGGTGTTATAAAGATATGGACAACACCTATAGACTAACATTAATATATATCTAAAGGAACATGGGTGGAAACTACAGGGATGTTAGATATAGTTTTATGATAAACTGGTGTTATAAAGATATGGACAACACCTATAGACTAACATTAATATATATCTAAAGGAACATGGGTGGAAACTACAGGGATGATAGATATAGTTTTATAATATACCAGTGCTATAAAGATATTGACAACACCTATAGACTAACATTAATATATATCTAAAGGAACATGGGTGGAAACCACAGGGATGCTAGATATAGTTTTATGATATACCGGTGCTATAAAGATATGGACAACACCTATAGACTAACATTAATATATATAAAGGAACATGGGTGGAAACTACAGGGATGATAGATATAGTTTTATAATATACCGGTGCTATAAAGATATTGACAACACCTATAGACTAACAATAATATATATAAAGGAACATGGGTGGAAACCACAGGGATGATAGTTGTAGTCATACCCCTAGCTGAACATCAATACACCTAAGTGACAAGGATCTAAAATGAATGAAACATATATACGTTCAAGAACAAAGCTAATGAAATACAGACTCTATAAAAAGATGGATGACACCTATAGACTAACATCAATATACATCTAGAAGAACATGGGTGATAACTACAGGGATGATAGATATACACAAAGTCATATCTCTAGTAAAATATATCCATGATACATCTAAATTATACCGTAATGGATTATTAGATTGATGAATGGAGTAGAGACTGATAACAACCTATCTCTAGATGTACATATCTTATAAAGAGATGGATGACACCTATAGACTGACATCAGAGGAACATAGGTGGAAACTACTTGGATGATAGATACAGTCATACCCCTGGTTAAGCATCAATACATCTAAATTACAAGATATCTACAAATAAATAAAATATATAAAGATGAATGACACATATATATCATCAAGGACGTAGCTAATGAAATACAGATTCTATAAAGAGAAGAGTGACACCTACAGACTTACATCCGTGTACATCTAGAGGGTAGGAATAGGGCTAATACACAGGGATGCTCATATTTTTAGGTAAATATATATCAATGACATGTCTAAATGTCATTGCACCTAAAATTAGATTAATAGATTGATGTATCATAGATAGATAGATAGATAGATAGATAGATAGATAGATAGATAGATAGGAGATAGATAGATAGATAGATAGATAGATAGATAGATAGATAGACAGATAGATAGATATGGGATAGATAGATAGATAGATAGATAGATAGATAGATAGATACATAATTAGAAGGATAGATTGATAGATATGAGATAGATAGATGATAGATAGATAGATAGATAGATAGATAGATAGATAGATAGATAGGAGATAGATAGATAGATAGATAGATAGATAGATAGATAGACAGATAGATAGATATGGGATAGATAGATAGATAGATAGATAGATAGATAGATATGAGATAGATAGATAGATAGATAGATAGATAGATAGATAGATAGATAGATAGGAGATAGATAGATAGATAGATATGAGATAGATAGATAGATAGATAGATAGATAGATAGATATGAGATAGATAGATAGATAGATAGATAGATAGATAGGAGATAGATAGATAGATAGATAGATAGATAGATAGATAGATAGATAGACAGATAGATAGATATGGGATAGATAGATAGATAGATAGATAGATAGATAGATAGATAGATAGATATGAGATAGATAGATAGATAGATAGATAGATAGATAGATATGAGATAGATAGATAGATAGATAGATATGAGATAGATAGATAGATAGATAGATAGATAGATAGATAGATAGATAGATATGAGATAGATAGATAGATAGATAGATAGATAGATAGATATGGGATAGATAGATAGATATGAGATAGATAGATAGATAGATAGATAGATAGATAGATATGAGATAGATAGATAGATAGATAGATAGATAGATAGATAGATAGATAGATATGAGATAGATAGATAGATATGGGATAGATAGATAGATAGATAGATAGATAGATAGATAGATAGATATGGGATAGATAGATAGATAGATAGATAGATAGAAAGATAGATAGGAGATAGATAGATAGATAGATAGATAGATAGATAGATAGATATGAGATAGATAGATAGATAGATAGATATGAGATAGATAGATAGATAGATATGAGATAGATAGATAGATAGATAGATAGATAGATAGATATGGAAAGGATAGATAGATAGATAGATAGATAGATAGATAGATAGATAGATAGATATGGGATAGATAGATAGATAGATAGATAGATAGATAGATAGATAGATAGATATGAGATAGATAGATAGATAGATAGATAGATAGATAGATAGATAGATAGATATTGTTCTTTAGATAGATATAGGCTGGTGATACATATAATAATATCTGGAGACATTATAGACACAGGTGAGTGAATATATATAATATACCCTCCTGCTGCTGGTTAGCTGTCCTCCTTTTCCTCCTCCTGTTGCCCAGTAATATAATTATTAGATAGATAGATAGATAGATATGGGATAGATAGATAGATATGGGATAGATAGATAGATATGATATAGATAGATAGATAGATAGATAGATAGATAGATAGATAGGAGATAGATAGATAGATAGATAGATAGATAGATAGATAGACAGATAGATAGATATGGGATAGATAGATAGATAGATAGATAGATAGATAGATAGATATGAGATAGATAGATAGATAGATAGATAGATATGAGATAGATAGATAGATAGATAGATAGATATGAGATAGATAGATAGATAGATAGATAGATAGATATGAGATAGATAGATAGATAGATAGATAGATAGATAGATAGATAGATATGGGATAGATAGATAGATATGAGATAGATAGATAGATAGATAGATAGATAGATAGATAGATAGATATGAGATAGATAGATAGATAGATAGATAGATAGATAGATAGATATGAGATAGATAGATAGATAGATAGATAGATAGATAGATAGATAGATAGATAGATATGGGATAGATAGATAGATAGATAGATAGATAGAAAGATAGATAGGAGATAGATAGATAGATAGATAGATAGATAGATATGAGATAGATAGATAGATAGATAGATAGATATGAGATAGATAGATAGATAGATAGATAGATAGATAGATAGATATGAGATAGATAGATAGATAGATAGATAGATAGATAGATAGATATGGAAAGGATAGATAGATAGATAGATAGATAGATAGATAGATAGATATGAGATAGATAGATAGATAGATAGATAGATAGATAGATAGATATGAGATAGATAGATAGATAGATAGATAGATAGATAGATAGATATGGAAAGGATAGATAGATAGATAGATAGATAGATAGATAGATAGATATGAGATAGATAGATAGATAGATAGATAGATAGATAGATATGGGATAGATAGATAGATAGATAGATATGAGATAGATAGATAGATAGATAGATAGATAGATAGATAGATAGATATTGTTCTTTAGATAGATATAGGCTGGTGATACATATAATAATATCTGGAGACATTATAGACACAGGTGAGTGAATATATATAATATACCCTCCTGCTGCTGGTTAGCTGTCCTCCTTTTCCTCCTCCTGTTGCCCAGTAATATAATTAGTTGCAGAGAATTATTGCGTGTTGCCGACCCCCCGCAGCCCATTACGCTGTTACATTAAAGAACTGAACCTATGGGAGTCATTTACAAAGGTGACTCCTTTCTAGCCAATCACAAGCCGGAGAGCATCATCGTTTTTTACGGTTGCCACAATTAAGCCAATCAATAGTCGCATATGTTTGCATCAAGCAAAGCCTTTGAGTAGTAAATATTTTTTTGCCTCGGTCAGCGGGTTGGGGAATGTCGCCGGCGTTTTGGGAAGTGAGGTCAGGAATAGTGCAATCCGCTGGGTGACTTCATTAAAGCTTTAAATCTCGCGTTGGGCCCGTATCTGGCCTTTGCGATCAGAGCCGAGCATGTTCTTGATAATTAAATACAGGGCGAACGCGGGATTTCTGCAGAGGATTCATATTTCCATGGATTAAAATAAAAAAAAATAAAAAATGCGGCGGATTCTTTTCATGGGAAGAGCGGCGCTTCTGCATAGATTGCATTTTTAAGCCCCTATTGTTTAATACAATCTCGCAGGCTTTAAGGGCTGCTTTAATCTGGTGTAGAAATCTTTAACCCTTCCACTGCCGTGTGGCTGAGAGGCTTTTGTGTTAAAGCTCTGGGGGAAATACCATGAGACAGGATGGACACACCCCTGTGTATGTATGTGTGTGGGGGGGGGGGGAGTAAATAGCGTGTGTTAGTTTGTAGGGGCAGAGGGTGCAAGGGGCTAAATGCAGAGAGTGTGTGTGCCCTGGGGACGGGGGCAGGATGCAAGGGGTTAAAAGGAGTGGCCATGATGAAGTGAAAAAAAAACGTAAACAGCAACTTACCCTTCCACCAGTTGCTCCAGCTCTGCACTGTGATCAAGCATTTGGGAGTGCACGCATGCTCATTTGGGGGTGGGTGCCTGCACGTTTGGGGGATGAACGCATGCATGCCCAGGGGTGCGGAAATGTGCATCTTGAAGTGCACATGTGTGCATCTGGGGGTGCGGGCATGAACGTCTGGGGGTTAATGCATGCATGCCAGGGGGTGCGCAAATGTGCATCTGGGAGTGCGCGTATGTGCATTTGGGAGTGCATGCATGCGCGTTCTGGGGGGGCTCACATGTTCATTTGGGAGTGCACGTATGCCCATCTGGGGGTGGGTACATGCGCGTCTGGGGGTGAACGCATGCATGCCTGGGGGTGCACAAATGTGTATCTGGGAGTGCACGTAGGCACATCTGGGGGGGGGAGCACATGTTCATTTGGGAGTGCACATATGTGCATCTGGGGGTGCGAGAATGCACGTCTGGGAGTGCGAACATGTTTATTTGAGAGTGTACGTATGCGCATTTGGGGATGGGTGTATGCACCTCTGGGGGTGAACGCTTGCATGCCTGGGGGTGCACAAATGTGCATCTGGGAGTGTGCACATGTGCATCTGGGAGTGGACTCATGCATTTGGGAGTGTGCACATGTGCATCTGGGGGTGCAGGCATGCACTTCCGGGGTTGCACACATGTGCGTCTGAGAGTGCATGTATGCACGTGTGGGGGTGGGTGCATGCACATCTTGAGGTGAACGCATGCATGCCTGGGGGGTGTGCAAATGCATTTGGGAGTGCTTGAATGTGCGCTTGGGGGTACGTGCATGCATCTGCATTTGTACATGCACGCATCTGAAATTGCTTGCATGTGTATGGAGGTGCATGCATGTGCATCTGGGGGTGCGTGTATGTGGATGGGAGTGCGCACACGTCCATCTGGTAGAAGCGGCACGGGAGGCCACGTGCGCAGGTGGTCTGCACTGCTGTCACCCCTCACCCTCCCTCCACAACATGGTACCATGTGCTAATAGTATAGTATCTGTGTAATTGGTTTCTCACGTTTATACGTTGTCACTTGATTTACTTGCAGCTTATTGTCTGCTCTGTTAGATATTTGTCACTATTTGAGAGATATTTTGTGCAATTGCAGTTTCATCACTAATAGGTGTTTCAATAGGTTCACAGCTTGTTGGTTTTGCTATTTATTCTTTGCACACCTTATTATTTTTCCTAAATAGATTTTTGTGGCTTTCATTATATTAATATATATCATATCCAAAAGGCACAGAGCTAAACAAATCCAGGTTAAGTCCTCACTCCATTCATCTTCAGACCAATAAAGTGACTTTTCGGTCAATCCTTATGTGATCCCACCACCAAGTATATGCTCTTACCAGATGATGGTATTCATAATCACATCAAAGAGGGACAATATGTAAATGAAGCCACAGCCCCTCATTAAGGAATGGATGAAGCCACGCCCGCATTTAGGGATGGATGAAGCCACGCCCCCTCATTGAGGGATAGGACATAGGATGTAACAGTTACAATAGAAAAACTTTGAATAGGCAAATTAATAATTTATTGCTGCAGATCTGCATGTTACACCTCAAAGAGGGACATTATGTAAATGAAGCCACAGCCACTCATTGAGGGATGGGTGAAGCCACGCCCCTCATTGAGGGATGGATAGGAGATACATTGTAACAGTTACAATAGAAACACTTTGAATAGGCAAATGAATCATTTATTGCTGCAGATCTGCATGTTACACCTCAAAGAGGGACAATATGTAAATGAAGCCACAGCCACTCATTGAGGGATGGATGAAGCCACGCCCCCTCATTGAGGGATGGATAGGAGATAGACTGTAACAGTTACAACAATAGAAACACTTTGAATAGGGGAATGAATCATTTATTGCTGCAGATCTGCATGTTACACCTCAAAGAGGGACAAATGAGACCAATGAGGGACAGGGGCACAAGGACTCAAAAGAGAGACAGTCCCTCCAAATCAGGGAGGTATGATAATGTAAATGATGCAATTGGAAGGTTTCCTCTGGTTCTCCCGGGTTCTGTCCGTTTATGGCGGTTCTGCGGTTCTGTGTTCCCTTTTATTTTAATGCGTTGCGTCTAATCAAAGCCGCGATTTTCCTTCTCCCCCCTGAAACTAGGAGCGAAATTAACACCATTTATCACGGCGTGTCCGGTCATATCTGTCCCCTGTCCCTGGAGATCCTATTATCTCCCAGCCTTTGGCTCCTCGTAGTTCAGTCACGTCGCTGTTTGGCGCACTTTCATTATCAGGTCCCTGTACACAGGAGGGACCTACCTCCAGGGTGCTCTCACCTTAAATCAATTGCTGACAAACTCCTGTTTGCTGCGATAATACTTCTAAGATGAAAAAAATAAATAAAATCAAAATAATAGAACAGATGTCACTCCGAGTTGTGTATATATATATATATATATATATATATATATATATATATATAAGGCTCTATAACATACCTCCCAACTTTCCCTGATTTGGAGTGACCGTCCCTCTTTGGAGTCCCTGTCCCCATCCTTCGCTGTTCTTATTTGTCCCTCTTTGAGGTGTAACATGCAGATCTGCAGCAATTAATGATTAATTTGCCTATTCAAAGTGTTTCTATTGTAACTGTTACAATGTATCTCCTATCCATCAATCGATGAGGGGCGTGGCTTCATTTACATGTTGTTCTTCATGTAAATGAAGAACAACAACGCCCCCTCATTGATTGATGGATAGAAGTTACATTGTAACAGTTACAATAGAAACACTTTGAATAGGCAAATTAATCATTAATTGCTGCAGATCTGCATGTTACACCTCAAAGAGGGACAATATGTAAATGAAGCCACATCCCTCATTGGTGGATGGATGAAACCACGCCCCTCATTGAGGGGTGGGAGAAGCCACACCCCCTCATTGATGGAAGGATGAAGCCACACCCCCTCATTGATGGATGGATAGGAGATACATTATAACAGTTACAACAATAGAAACACTTTGAATAGGCAAATGAATCATTTATTGCTGCAGATCTGCATGTCACATCTCAAAGAGGGACAAATGAGAACAACGAGGGACAGGGGGACATGGACTCAAAAGAGGGACAGTCCCTCCAAATCAGGGACACTTGGGAGTTATGCTATTGTACCATTACATGTGGACTTACCCCTGTCTAGCATGGAGCCACATTGG
Source organism: Gastrophryne carolinensis (assembly GCA_027917425.1). Classification (NCBI taxonomy): domain Eukaryota; kingdom Metazoa; phylum Chordata; class Amphibia; order Anura; family Microhylidae; genus Gastrophryne; species Gastrophryne carolinensis. Next base: position 10,843,398 of record CM051235.1, read on the forward strand.
TTCTTTTAATCACACTGCGGTTCTTCTTACATTTCGCCGCATAAACTGTATACAATAAAACTGAAATATACACATCACATAATTACGCCAGGATTCAAACCTACCACTAAGCAAAATCCAGCGGTCATTTAAAGGTTTAAGATCTCCTTAATGTTATTAGGAAATAAAAAAAAGACCAAAAATTTCGACAAAACACTATTGACCAAATGAAAATATCAATTTTTGGCCGGGCGGCGGCGGCATAAATCAGAGCGGCTTCTTCTTGTCCGGCTCTTTACTGGCACCGGAGCCTATAAATGATTACTGCGGTGGCCAATGCCAAAAGAACACTACCGCTGATATTATATATAATACGCCGACTCCGGTGTCCGGCGGCAGACTGCTACGGGGGCGAGGATGGCTGAACTTTCGGGCTGATGCTTCAAGACTCGTGATTAATGTTTCACGAGCATCCGAAGCTGGACAAAGGCTGTTCGTGAGGCCAACTCGGAACAGGGAGACAAATGGAGGTTGCGGGAGATGCACTAATAATGCTCTGCGAATTCATATCACGCTGCCGAGTTATTGGCAAAGTTAAGGTGGACCAGAACCCACGTTGATTGGCCCCTGAATCTATAAGATTACCGTGCTTATCGATTCCCTCCCGTAGGGCATCCAAAATCAGGCTGTGAGAAACCCCCCCCCCCAGGTTGCCCCATTCACTTACCTTAGCCTGAGGAAGTGGGTGATGTGCCCACGGAACGCATGGCTCCTGGTATGGTAGGCGGTGGGGAGACTTGACACATGTTATTTTCATGATACCTTGGCCTCATTTCTTATGATATTCTTTGCGATAGATTTGTGATTTAACTATAGGATTGGTATTGCGATATATATGAGTGGTTTATTTTGAGGTGCCTAATTGTATTCATTATGAGTTGATGACATTTTGGTATTGTTTTGAATTGGAGTTAAGTGGTAGATTGATATGGTTATGAGTTATTTCAGTTTGGGAGTATACATTCTTAATTGATTGTTTGCACTTGCACTTTATAAATATATAGATTTTATAGTGATCCGGATCATAGGCAGGATTTGCACATGTTTAGCACTTTATAAATATATAGATTTTATAGTGATCTGGATCATAGGCAGGATTTGCACATGTTTAGTACTTTATAAATATATAGATTTTATAGTGATCCGGATCATAGGCAGGATTTGCACATGTTTAGCACTTTATAAATATATAGATTTTATAGTGATCCGGATCATAGGCAGGATTTGCACATGTTTAGTACTTTATAAATATATAGATTTTATAGTGATCCGGATCATAGGCAGGATTTGCACATGTTTAGTACTTTATAAATATATAGATTTTATAGTGATCCGGATCATAGGCAGGATTTGCACATGTTTAGCACTTTATAAATATATAGATTTTATAGTGATCCGGATCATAGGCAGGATTTGCACATGTTTAGTACTTTATAAATATATAGATTTTATAGTGATCTGGATCATAGGCAGGATTTGCACGTTTAGTACTTTATAAATATATAGATTTTATAGTGATCCGGATCATAGGCAGGATTTGCACGTTTAGTACTTTATAAATATATAGATTTTATAGTGATCCGGATCATAGGCAGGATTTGCACATGTTTAGCACTTTATAAATATATAGATTTTATAGTGATCCGGATCATAGGCAGGATTTGCACGTTTAGTACTTTATAAATATATAGATTTTATAGTGATCCGGATCATAGGCAGGATTTGCACGTTTAGTACTTTATAAATATATAGATTTTATAGTGATCCGGATCATAGGCAGGATTTGCACATGTTTAGTACTTTATAAATATATAGATTTTATAGTGATCCGGATCATAGGCAGGATTTGCACATGTTTAGTACTTTATAAATATATAGATTTTATAGTGATCCGGATCATAGGCAGGATTTGCACATGTTTAGTACTTTATAAATATATAGATTTTATAGTGATCCGGATCATAGGCAGGATTTGCACATGTTTAGTACTTTATAAATATATAGATTTTATATTGATCCGGATCATAGGCAGGATTTGCACATGCTCAGTTGCACTGTTGGAACACTTTGTTGATTGATTAAGCACATATATATTTAGGCATTTAATAACAACAAGTGTGGTGATACTCTCCCCATCGCTCGCACACCTTTATGTTGGTTTGTCTTGTGTGTTATTATTTGATTTATTTGTCTTTTAAGGGGTTGTAATATGTTGAGTGTATTATATGTAGTGATTATGTTTGTGTAATTTAATAAAAAATATTTTTGGATTAATTTATGAGTTGAGAGAGCCTCCCTATATGTTTTTTGTTCCTGACTTGAGCCTTTTGCAACTTTGTGAGTGGTGCCTCCATAGAATAAATAGGGTATAGTGCAAGTCCCTGTTTCTTCCATTCACTTACCTTGCTTCCTTGTCCAACGGCGCATGTGTGAGCCGCGGGTGCATCCCCGCTATCCCTCTAGCCGAGCTGCACCAGACATTTGTGAATGGCCGGCACGGGGCACGCTCCCTGTTAGAGGGAAGCGGGGGATGCGGCCATCAGCGAGCTCATAGCCGAAGGCTTAGACGTGCTGATGTGAGCGGATCTGAGCGCACTGATTGGACGAGCGGGCGCGCATGCGCCGTAGGACCAGGAAGGGGTTAGTTGCCTTAGGAGATCTGGGGGGTTTCACACAGAGGGGCATCCCCGATCCTTGCCCTGGAGGCAAGGACCAAAACCCGGGATAGTCAACTTGCAACTCAACTCTTCGCAGTTCTACGTCGCATGCGCGGCTGCTCGTCCAATCAGCATGCTTGGGGCCACTGACATCACAAAGTCTAAGCCACCGTCCAAGCCAGCGGCCCACGAGCGCGCTGACGGCCACATCCCCCTCTACCCTATGGTGTCCAATTGGCTCACGCATACACCATTGGACCGGGAAACAAGGTAAGTGTATGGGGGGGGGGGTTTCACACAGCGGGGCATCCCAATTTTTGATTCCCCGTGGGGAGGGAATCAACCGGCCCAGGAATCTTATAGATTACTCGGTTACTGTGAATTGTGGGTTATGTCAGTTGAATCCAGGCAGCAGCATGGCTGAGATGCTAAGAGAGGCTCCAAAATGGCCGCTACCACTAGAAAATCGGTGAGGAGGCGTTTCAGCCTTTAATGGATACAGGAGAAAATGTAAATGCTGACAACGCTTCAGTATCATGCATGCAGCTGGAGCAAGTGAGTTTCTTTTTCGAACTGGTTTTGGGTTTTGGCCCTTGCCCCTGGTGCACCCCAATTGGGGGTGCCCCGCTGTGTGAAACCCCTCAGGTCGCCCGAACAGACTCCCCTCCTCCTGGTCCTATGACGCTGCCGCAGCTGCTCGTCCAATCAGCAGGCTGGGATATGCATCCGTCCCATCACCCAGGAGCTCGTCTAATGCGCTGGTGGCCGCATCCCTCGCTACCCTCTAACAGGGAGTGTGCCCGTGTCGGCCATTCACAAAGGCCTGGCTTTAGGGATAGCGGGGACACGGCGGGAGCGAGTATTCCTGCCCTCTGATAGACTCCAGGGTGGGTTTGGGTCCTCTTTAATGGAAGGCTCTCCCAAGTCTTACTTTCACTCAACCCAAGTACTAAGCCGCAAGAAGCGGATAAAAATGTTGTATCTCACAGCGCGCGGCATATTAAAGTCAATGTACATAGTGGCGCCTCTTCTACGCCAGCAATGTCAATGTTTGATACCTCCAGCCTGGCTGCTTATTATTTATAAATTCCATTACAAATATTAGCCACCCACCCACACGGCGCATTGGCGTTTTATGTCTTGCTTCAGTTTCTTTTCTTATTTTAATTTTATTTTGTGCTTTCTGATTTACAAAGGGAGATTTCATGTCTCACTATTTCACCCTCCCCCTGATTCTGAACACTTCATGTTTTGGGAAAGATTTCAAGAACAGAACAAAGATACGGGAAAGAGTTTCCACCCCGGGGCAATCAATTTACTTTTAATTTGTCTTGAATGAGGCATTTTCTGTGTCGTACTGAGAAAAGGAAATAAAAATCTGGAATGTTTCCGATTTCCACTGTTGTTTTTTTTTTTTTTTTCTCCTTTTTAAAGCTGTTAATGACTATTAGAGAAAACAGATCATGTTTCTGTCAGATGTAGCTCTTGTTAAAGGGCTTCTCTGCATCAAAAACTCAATGGCAGCCACTAGCTTGTCAAATCAGTTTGGACCTACATTTTGGGGCTCCTGGCATGACACTTTTTACTACAGGTAAAAAGGGGTAAAAGGTTCAATACTTTTCTCAGGAGTAAAAAAGTGCCATTGACGTTCAATGGCCTTGATTCAATAAAGGTAGAAAAAAATTCTCATGGTAGTAAAAAATTCAATTGATGAGAAAAAAGCCTGAGAATGTCACTGTTACTGAATCACCAGCTAAGAAAACAATGAAAGTCAATGGCACTTTTTTACTCCTAAGGAAAGTAGAGAACTGTTTACTCCTTTCTACACTGTAGTAAAAGCTGCCATTGACTTTCATTGTCTTTTTATCTAGTGATTCAGTAAGTTACATTCTCAGGCTTTTTTCTCATGAATTGAATTTTTTACTACCATTAATTTTTTTTTCAACTCTTATTGAATCAAGGCTGTTGTCACTGTTGGGTTCACCTTGGGATTCCCCAAGGAAGCCCCCCATTATCTTTAGGAAATTATCAATATTCTTGAAATGTTTTTATCTTTCTGAGTCATATTTGTGGATGGACGACGCATGACACTTATGTAGGGACATGGCAGATCTCCAAAACTTGAACTGGAGGCTTCCGTTGCATATTGGCATCTCTTGTACTTTCTGTTACTGAACATTTTTTCATTTTATAGAAAGTCTTCCCATTTCTTGTTAAAAGTTCTTACACAATAACATTCTTTATTGTGTCTTCCCCTGTTGGAACTTATCAGAGCTCCAGAAAATTTGGAGGCTGCCATAGAAAAAGATTTTGACCTCTGTTGTACATTCTGTTACTGAAATGAAGATAGTTACTTTATTGGGTCACTTCAGCGTCCCTCTAGAAAGTCTTCCAATCTCATTTCGAAAAGGTCTTACACAAGGACTAGCTGTAGTTTGTGTCCTCTCCTGGTTGAAAATAACAGAGCTCCAGAAAATTTTGGAGCCTGCCATTGAACAGGTCTTTTGCCTCTCTTGTACATTCTGTTACTGAAATGGAGATAGTGTAGTTTCTCTATTGGGTTCAATTTAGCATCCCTGATTGAACATTCTTTCATTTTCTAGAAAGTCTTCCAATCTCTTGTCGAAAGTTCTTACACAAAGGCTGTTGAAACATAGCAGAGCTCTAGAAAAGGAGCAGGAGCCTGCCATTGAAAGGGTTTTTGGCCTCTCTTGTACATTCTGTTACTGAAATGAGCATAGAAACATAGAAACATAGAAGGTTGACGGCAGAAGGAGACCATACGGTCCATCTAGTCTGCCCTTATGTGTATACTGTATGTACTCTTTATCTTAGGATAGATGGAGGCTTATCCCAGGCATGTTTAAATTCAGTGACTGCTGATTTTTCAACTACCTCTGCTGTAAGTTTGTTCCAAGCTGTAGTTTCTCTATTGGGTTAAATTTAGCATCCCTGATAAAAAGTTCTTTCATTTTCTAGAAAGCCTTCCAAACTCTTGTCAAAACTTCTTACACAAGAGCTGTTGGAACATAGCAGAGCTCCAGAAAATTGGTTTGGAGGCTGCCATTGAAAAAGGTTTTTGGTCTCTCTTGTACATTCTCTTACTGAAATGCAGATATTTTCTCTATAGGGTTCACGTCCGCATCCCTGGGAGAAAGTTTTTCCATTTTCTAGAAAGTCTTCCAATCTCTTGTTGAAACTTCTTACAAAAGGACTTTCTGTAGTCTGTATCCTCTCCTGGTGGAACATAGCAGAGCTCTAGAAAATTGATTTAGAGGCCGCCATTGCACCGAAAGGTCCACAATTTTTGGACCTCCTTGGAAATTCTTTTATGGGAATGAAAATACTTTATTGGGTTCGCTTCAGATTTACCTAACAATAGGCCTAAATGCAGGGGGCAGATTCGTAATTGAGCGCAGTTCAGCTTTTAGTTTCAAGCCTCTAAATGTATTTCAAATTATTTTCAACAACAATGTAAACTGTTGGAAAATAGCTTGTGATTTGTTGTTTATGCACCAGTTGCTTTGGAAATGGGCGAACCCTGTCTCATTTCTCGGGAATTAATTGTCAGTTTCCATTTTGAAATTAAATGTACGGTGTCAGGGATTGAAGCTGACGTTATATTTACAAATCAAATAACTACAATGGTGAATTATTTTTTCCGTTGCCAATAAAATGAACCGGCTGACTTTTTTTTTTTAAAACGTTCCTGGAGCCCGCGGCCTTCAGACTATCCAGCCGGGCGAAAAACAATAAAGCGCCAATCGCTTTAGTCAAAAGAACAATGCGGTGTAGAAATGAACCTTTCATAATGAGTGCACATTATATGGAAACTAATTACAGTGCATGTGTCCGACATGCATTCCAAATGAGCGTTCATGGAAAATATATATTATGTGTTGGAGTTGCTGCTTTAGTTTTGTTGTAAAATTTATGCAAATTGGTTATTTTCTGTAGTACAGACTTGGAACAAGGGCAAAGTTTAGGAACAGGGCAGTTGGAGTCACATGCTTGGAATAGGCAAGTAGAGTCACAGACTGGGAACCTAGACATATAAGAAATAAAGCCCACCTATATCACAAAATAAGCTAGTTTTCGAATGTCCAGAGAATGAGAGGTCTGGTCTCCAATGAGGATCCAGGATTATTCAACCTACCTACAGATAAATGGTCTCCTGCAGAGCCATGTCTTGCATATACAGTTAGCCCTATTGCTTTGTAAGTGGCGTTGTAAGCCGAAGCATGCCTGATATTGGTGGCCATGACCTGATCTCGTTAAACTACGGCAATAAGTTGATCAGCTGGTTCTCCAAGATGAAGATCTCTGCACATAAGCTATTGTCCCACTGGCAGGAGAGGATTTCCACACTGCCTTTTTAAACCCATAAGTAGCTAATGTAGATGGCAAAATCTACAGGAGTATGTCTCTCATTTTTTATCAGCTTTTGACGCTGACAACAAAGGCCACTTGAATGTCCATTGAAGCAGTGTTGGACTGGGGCTTCTTGGGTCCTCCAGCAGAGCTCAGATAGTCTGAAACCCCATGTTTGAAATAGTTCATTGTTTGTATACAGGCAAGTAAGTGAATAAGTGAAAGTAAGTGTTAAATTACTTTGTGTTTTAGAATGAAGGCCAAATGGCCATCGCCTTGCTCTTTTTTTTTTTTTTTTTATAAAAATTGTGACTGCACGGCCTGGTGATCCTATTATGGTTAATATGCAGCACTGAAAGTAGCCCGGTGATGAAAAGGTTACTCCGACCTTACGCTTTAGTTTCTTGGCTGAATAAAAGATGGGGTAAGGTTTCCGGCCATTGTACTTCTGCAGTCTAACGGAGAGAACAGCATTAGCATTCCCCAAGGCCGGTGGCTGGATAGGTTGCTATTCACATAGCTGAGGTTACCCTTCCAAACATCACCCCCCCCCCCCCCACCTCCACCCGCCTATACTCCAGAGTCACTGAACCAAAAAACACCACAGAGCAAACGGAAAGCCTCCATCTACATAACTAACTCGACATTCACCCAGAATGGGCTGAAATGTCAGCTGGGCCAACTCTTTGTTCACTAGGAAAGACTTGCTTTATATTAAATGTCGACCAAGAAAAAGTAAGGTTTTTTTCTCCCCACAATGTCTCACATTCCGGCCTTTCCTCTTTTGTTTCATTTGAATGGTTTTGAAAAATAATAAAGGCTAATGGTAGTTAAAACTTCCGTCACAGATGATTTGTTCTGTTGACATGATTTATCACCGACGGCACGCTCAACGTGACGTAAATATGAACTCTGTCAAATTTATGTAGTTATTGATGGGCATTGATTTTTTTTTCTTGTTGCTATTCATTTTTGTTCTATTTCTAGCAATGAACGCCTAAGGAAACAGTGAGGTCTGAGTAATGCTTTAACCTTCAAGTTGTTTAAAATAAAAGGTTGAAGGCTGGGCCGCCATCATCATGGAAACACTTTCCTTCTGTATCATCCGCATTTCTAGACATTAATGTAAAGCGGTGTACCGGGAAGGGGACAGGGCCCCCTGTGTCTGTCCAATTGCAGTCCATCAGGGGAGGAGACCAATTTGTTAGAACTTAAGGAGCTAAGACCTTTTTTGTTATTATTTTTCTGTTATGATCTTTTGTGGACCTGTTGGTTTAGAGTCATATTTCCAGAACAAGCTCCATGTTCTTTTTTGAATACAAATTTTACAAAAAAAACATTTTCCTCCTTTAATTGAACTTGATGGGTCTGCTCACACTCACCATGATGTGATGGCTTTATATTGGCAGTTGGGTCAAGCATTTAGACATTTCTTAGCATAAGATCAAGTATTCAAGACCAAATTAGCGGTACTCCTACCACTGGTGATAGCTAAGGCCACCAGTGATAGAAAGTGAGAGGGAAGTTGTATTGGAAGTGGTAGGGTGGTTCTTTTGATAATAGCTTTGGATGGCCAAAGAACTTGTGTATGTAGTGTACATGCCGTATAGTTCCTTTTCAAAGCTGACCTCCACCCTCCAGGGAAGTTGTATTGGAAGTGGTAGGGGGGTTCTTTTGATAATAGCTTTGGATGGCCAAAGAACTTGTTTATGTAGTGTACATGCCGTATAGTTCCTTTTCAATGCTGACCTCCACCCTCCAGGGAAGTTGTATTGGAAGTGGTAGGGTGGTTCTTTTAATAATAGCTTTGGATTGCCAAAGAACTTGTGTATATAGTGTACATGCCGTATAGTTCCTTTTCAAAGCTGACCTCCACCCTCCAGGGAAGTTGTATTGGAAGTGGAAGGGTGGGTCTTTTGATAATAGCTTTGGATGGGCAAAGAACATGTGTATGTAGTGTACATGCCGTATAGTTCCTTTTCAAAGTTGACCTCCACCCTCCAGGGAAGTTGTATTGGAAGTGGTAGGGTGGTTCTTTTGATAATAGCATTGGATAGCCAAATAACTTGTGTATGTAGTGTACATGCGGCATAATTCCTTTTCAAAGCTGACCCCCACCCTCCAGGGAAGTTTTATTGAAGGTAGTAGGGTGGTACTTGGGATTATTGGAAAATGGGAAGTGGTTCTCCATGAAAAGAGGTTGCGAAACCCAAATTTAGAAACCAGAAGATGGCAAGGTTGCCTGCCAGGGTAGAAACCAACAGGGTAAGGGGTACTCGAGACTTTTCTGAGCCCTATAGCTTGAATGTTAGATGCATTTAAACTATAGAAAAGCTTCTCATGGAGAAAACAGCCTTCCAGTCATATTTAATCTATAGAGTTTTTCTTACCGAGTGATGTGCCAGAGACATGAAATTATCAGTGAAGGTCTCTGGTGGTTCCTTTTTCTCCCCGCTAAGAACGATAGCAATCACCTGCCCTGCTATTAGATGGAAACTGAATCCTCTCTGTGAAATCACAGCGCGATCGGGCCGCATAGTTTTCACATTGTGCAGAAATTCATCCGCCCAGGCCCAGGGGAGCGGCTAACACGGATTTCATAGAGTTTCCAGGAATTATGGAGACCCCCTTAGTCCGTGAGATAATGTTTCATTTAGTTCTTTCCATGTACAGAATTGTTTTAAATTATCGGGCCACGTTTAGAAATGAGATCATGCGCTGGCAACGCACGAGCACTAGACTAGTAGAATTTCAAAACAGAACGCTTTCTAATCTATCTGCCGTCACATAAATTCAATACATATCTCAATACAAACCACTTACTACTGTTACCGCTAGGGACGGACTGGACATAGGGAGAATCAGGAGAAATCCCGGTGGGCTGAAATTCTTTGGGGCTGGCTGGACCACTGCCTTCAAAGCCCCCCACCCACACTGTAACCTGCCTCTAAACAAGATACCCCTTCCCAATGCTATAGTCTCAGCATTATGGCTGTGGGGGCCATACCCCGATTATGCCATATTATCTGCCCCTATAATATTGAAGCTTCATTAACATGAATTTATGAGTGACCACATCCATTGCACCTCTAATGCTATAGCCTTTGCCTTGGTTGGCACTTGACCAGCCTACATTTAGCACCTACAATCTGGTTCCACAACATTTAAACAACAATGAGTGGGTAATCTCCTACCAAGACAGCACCTTGACCCTGGTTTTCCTCCTATATATATATATTTAAAAAGTATAGTTTAAGGGGACTTAAACTTTCTGTGACAACTCAGCTATTTAGGGTCCAGTTCTACAGCCACCTACTACAACTACCTGTGGGACCTAACTTTTTCACCGCCCCCTTATGGAGTTATATATGATAGGGACTAAGAAATAGCTGTCATCTCTAAAACTCAAAAGTCAACTAGCCATGGTTTTTGGTTGAGATGCATTTGTTTGCTACCTCAGGGGGCTTTTTTTCATGGCATGGGCATGTGCAATGGAATGAAGTGCTCACAGGTTTTGAACTACTGAATGAAACATTTGCATGTAAATTCCAACTCCACCAGTTGCATGTAACCTACCCCCTTGGATTCCATTATATCATGAGGGAGCTTTGGAGATCAGCTAAGTGAGGCAACATCTGCCTATAATTACCATCTTCCATAATTCTCAACTAAAATCACACATTGACACCAAAATCCACCTCATTTACCTTCCGCCTCCTGCGCTTAGAGACTGAGTGAACCAGTTACATGCAAACTAGCTCCACTAGTTGCATGTGTGGTCCCATGCCTCCAAGGATTTTATGATATTCCATGATATTCCATAATATTATGAGGGAGCCTTTGAGTGGATGAGGCTCAAACCAAGGACCCTCGTTGGATGGTCTTAAAGCTTTGGAGATAAGCCAAGTGAAGCAACATTTCTTTTAAAAACCTTTTTCATAATGCTCAACCAACCAGTCAACCAACTCAACCAAGCCACACATTGATCGACTTTATTCTTGGCATGGGCATGGTCAGGTGCAATGGTAGGGGTCTGCACTGCTAATGAACTGCTGAACAAACCAATAACATGTGAATTCTAGCTTCACCAGTTGCATGTTTGGCCCCCTGCCTTCAAGGATTCCATGTTATTATTAGGGAGTATTTGAGAGAATACAGCTCAAACCTTCCTTGTCTACCCATATTTCTCAATACATCTTCCATAATGCTAAACTAAAATCAAAAATGAAAATGATTTGACGGCCGTATCATTCGGTCTCCATGGCGACGCGCTGTCTCCAGTATGGATTGACGACCGGCCGCGTCATGTGATGATGCGACGGGGATGATCTTCCGCGCATGCGCAGTCTGTTGGTGGCCGTATTGCGGTTACTGATGGGGCTGCAGTGTTTGCTGGCCTTGCGGGCGGGGCTGACCGCCCTGCTGCTAGAGGCGTGTTGCCATGGGGATGGTGGCTAGCACAGCGCATCTACTTACGTCATCATCGCGCTGCTGGGCCACTTCCGCCGGGACCCTCTGTTTGTGACTGGACGCACGTGGGCAGCTCCCCCAGGGGCAACAAGTATATAAGGGGTTTTACATATGTTTTCAGGTTACCCTCACCCTTGAAGCGGCATGGGAGCCGCGTGCGTGGGTGGTTTGTATCATCTCTGACCCTGTGTGCATATACCTTGGGTGGTCCTTTATTTGTGAGATTTTCGTTTTGTGGTTTGTTGGCACTTGTTATTGCATAATTATTTTGGTTCGTTTTTTCACATTGCTTTAATTCATGGATAACTTTTGTGCAATATATATAGTACACTGATAAGTAATTGTTATTTAGGACACTGTGATAGTTTTCAACTTTGTTATTATTTGATTTGTTGATTTTGCATTATTGGATGTATATAGTTATATTGAATTATTAGTAATTGGTGTTGCACTATAGCACTTTATTTATCCTTCATTAGCAAGTTTAGATAAAATAAAGAGAGTAAAAGAGATTCTTTGTGCCGGCACAAATGATTTATTTGGGGTGAAAATGGTGGGCCATGTTACCATGGGGTATTAATTATTTAGATATACCTGTTTAGGTATCAATTATTGTATAATACTGGTCAAGAATGGTTGTTTTTAACACGTTTGGGTTATATGTTTTCTAGCCCTTTGTGTGTTGCATTAATAAAGGTTGGTAATCTTTTTTATTAAGTTGTGGTGCTCCTTCTTTAGAGATAGGTGTGCTTAGATGCACGTCTGCTCTATTCTTGTGCTAAACTAAAATCCCACATTGACGCCAAACTCCACCATATCCACCTACTGCTTCCTGCGTTTAGAAAATGCTGCTGTCTTGACTTTTGGCTCTTGGCATGGGCACGATCAGGTGCAATGGTAAGGCGTCTGCAATGCTAAAAACTACTGAGCTAACCAGTAGCATGTGAATTCCAGCTTCACTAGTTACATGTGCAGTTCCCAAACCCGCCTGGATTCTATGATATTATGAGGGAGCCTTTGAGTGGATGAGGCTCAAACCAAGGACCCTCGCTGGATGGTCTCCAGGCTTTGTAGATAAGCCAAGTGAGTCAACATCTACCCATCTACCCATATTTCTTTTAAAAACCTCTTCCATAATGCTCAACTAAAATCACACATTGACTCCAAAATCCTCATCCACCTTCCTATTCTTAGAGACTGCTTCTGGCTTGATCGGCTTTAGTCTTGGCATGGGCACAGTCAGGTGCAATGGTAGGGGGACTGCACTGCTAATGAACTGCTGAGTGAACCAGTTACATGTGTGGTCCCGTGCCTTCAAGGATTCCATCATATTATGAGGGAGCCTTTGGGAGGATACAGCTCAAACCTTCCTTGTCTACCATACGTCTTCCATAATGCTAAACTAAGATAACACATTGACTCTAGACTCCACCTTATCCACCTACTGCTTCCTGTGCTTAGAGAATGCTTCTGGCTTAATCGGCTTTAGTCTTGGCATGGGCACGGTCAGATGCAATGGTAGGGGGTCTGCACTGCTAATGAACTGCTGAAAGAATCAGTTGCATGTGAATTCCAGCTCCACTAGTTACATGTGCAGTTCCCCCACCCGCTTGGATTCTATGATATTATGAGGGAGCCTTTGAGTGGATGAGGCTCAAACCAAGGACCCTCGCTGGATGGTCTCCAGGCTTTGTAGATAAGCCAAGTGAGTCAACATCTACCCATCTACCCATATTTCTTTTAAAAACCTCTTCCATAATGCTCAACTAAAATCACACATTGACTCCAAAATCCTCATCCACCTTCCTATTCTTAGAGACTGCTTCTGGCTTGATCGGCTTTAGTCTTGGCATGGGCACAGTCAGGTGCAATGGTAGGGGGACTGCACTGCTAATGAACTGTTGAGTGAACCAGTTACGTGTGTGGTCCCGTGCCTTCAAGGATTCCATCATATTATGAGGGAGCCTTTGTGAGGATACAGCTCAAACCTTCCTTATCTACCATACGTCTTCCATAATGCTAAACTAAGATAACACATTGACGCCAGACTCCACCTTATCCACCCATTGCTTCCTGTGCTTAGAGAATGCTTCTGGCTTGATCGACTTTATTCTTGGCATGGGCACGGTCAGGTGCAATGGTAGGGGGTCTGCACTTCCAATGAACTGCTGAAAGAATCAGTTGCATGTGAATTCCAGCTCCACTAGTTACATGTGCAGTTCCCCCACCCGCTTGGATTCTATGATATTATGAGGGAGCCTTTGAGTATATAAGGCGCAAACCAAGGACCCACGTTGGATAGTCTTCAGGCTTTGGAGATAAGCCAAGTGAGGCAACATCTGCCCATATTTCTTTTAAAAACCTCTTCGTAATGCTCAACTTAAGTCACACATTCCTACTCTTAGAGACTGCTTCTGGCTTGATCAACTTTATTCTTGGCATTGACACGGTCAGGTGCAATGGTAGAGGGACTGCACTGCTAATGAACTGCTGAGTGAACCAGTTACATGTGTGGTCCCGTGCCTTCAAGGATTCCATCATATTATGAGGGAGCCTTTGGGAGGATACAGCTCAAACCTTCCTTGTCAACCATACGTCTTCCATAATGCTAAACAAAGATAACACATTGACACCAGACTCCACCTTATCCACCCATTGCTTCCTGTGCTTAGAGAATGCTCTCGGCTTGATCGACTTTATTCTTGGCATGGGCACGGTCAGGTGCAATGGTAGGGGGTCTGCACTGCTAATGAACTGCTGAGGGAACCAGTTACATGTGAATTCTAACTCCATTAGTTACATCTGCAATCCCCCACCTGCTTGGATTCAATGATATTATGAGGGAGGCTTTGAGTGGATGAGGCTCAAACCAAGTACCCTCGTTGGATGATCTTCAGGCTTTGAAGATAAGCCAAGTAAGGCAACATCTACCCATATTTCTTTTCAAAACCTCTTCCATAATGCTCAAATAAAGTCACACATTGACTCCAAGTCCTCATCCACCTCCCTACGCTTAGAGACTGCTTCTGGCTTGATTGACTTTAGTCTAGGCATGGACACGGTCAGGTGCAATGTTAGGGGGTCTGCACTGCTAATGAACCACTGAGCGAACCAGTTACATGTGAATTCCAGTTTGACCGCTACAGCTCAGCCCTCTATAATCCCTCGTTTTCATGTTTTCCGGCATCTGGTCACAAACCGCCACCTCGTATTTTTCTTTCGGAAGACAGGTCACCGTCCACAAAGCCATAAATAAAATATAAACCAAAGCCCCTTAGTCATGTCTTATCTGGACATTTTCTTCTTCCTTAAGCCGAGGGCCGGTGTAAATGCGGCAGATTCCATTTTATTCTTTTTTTCACTGAACCTTTTTGCGGGGCGCCGGGGCTGCAGACCTTTGCATGCTTACCACACGCATAAACAAGCCTCCGTATTTTCATTTTCCTCTTCTTTTTGACGGCTCCGTCACAGCTCCGACTTCTTTATCTCTGCAACAGATCAGACATTTAAGGTGCAGATTTAAAAAGTGATGAGTATCTTAGCTTTCACTCCAAAGAGATTTTTTTTTTCCTTCCTATTTTTTATTTTTTTTCTACCTTCGCTGCGTTCCCTGCGAGCCTAAGCCGCTCATATTTTTTGGTGCAGTGGAAGCTGTGCTATGAATTTTTATGAGTTTTGCCTCATGTGTGGCAGAACGGCGGAGCGGATTTAGCCGAGCCCAGGTTAAACACACAAATATATAGCTCCACAATACTTCAAAACGATCCTTATCGGACCCGAGCGTAATGTGAAAGAGGCTTGCTCGCACTTCACTGAAATGCAAATTATACCGAGATAGCCTCATTGCTTCAATAGGAGGAGAGAGAAAAAATTACATTGAGCGGTTAATTCCCAAAAAAGATATTTCATGTCGAATGAAAATTCATATTCATGAAAAAAAAATGTGCTTGCTGGACTCTTTTTCGCTACAATTCTTGATTAAAGCTTTCTTTTTTTGTGGTGGTGGTGGGGAGGTTTTCATATTAGAAGTCGTGTAATTGTATTGTTACGAGGAAGACATGGTGACCTCAGATATTTTTTTCATTTATAGGCTGAATTGAGTTTAGTACTGCTCTATTAGTTATACATAGATATTTATTGGAGCTATATAGTTATTTCCTTTAATGGACCGCTTGATACCCCAGACCCTTTCATTTTCCTACTGTTCCCATATCTATGGAATCCTGCAGACCACAGACTGTTCGTCGAACTGTTGTCGGTGGAACTGCAGATCCCACAACCCCTTTGCCCTGCTGTCCCTATATCACTATACTCCCACAGCCCCTAGACCCCTTCTTTGCCCTGCTGTCCCTAGATCCCTATACTCCCACAGCCCCCAGACCCCTTCAGATCCATGCTGTCCCTAGATCCATATACTCCCACAGCCCCCAGACCCCTTCTTTGCCCTCCTGTCCCTAGATCCATATACTCCCACAGCCCCCAGACCCCTTCAGAGCCATGCTGTCCCCAGATTAATGCTTTCCTGTTTCATGCTCCTTTAATTTTTACAGACTATATAACGTAGAGGTTATGGTATCCATTGTCGTTAAAGTCAAGAGCAACTCTAGGTCCTCTCACGTCTCCCTTCCCTTGGGGCATCATGAATTAGGATACCCCACTGAAAAGCCAAAATGGGGCAATAATGTTTATGCTTTCATACATCAGGGATGGCAGCCATTGATTCCTTACTCCCTGCTCTGCCAGGAGTCGATCAGCGGCTTACATAGCCTCACTGTTGGCCAACTCGGTTTAATGGGGCAGGCCTGCACATGTGATGAGTGCAACAGCCCTGTGGACCCAGTTGGATAGCGGTGGTCATGTGGGCTGTGTGAGCGACTTATTGCCTCCTACAGGGCGCAACAGCCCCATGAACCCATTTAGCCAACAGCCGGTCATTTGGCCTGTTTGATGTGCTATGTTTGATGCAGCCTTTATGATGTAGAGCCACAAGCTGCTGAAGGGCGTAACATCTTTGTGAACTCAGTTGGCCAGCGACCAGTCATGTGGGTAAGCCTGAACAGGAGCATGTAAGTTTGCTCAATGTTGGTGCCCAGTGTAACAATCCAATGTGCATTAATCCCACTCATCCCACCAGCTCCTCCTTTAGGTTAACTTGTTTTCTGTGCTATATCTCATGTGGCTTCAATGTAGTAGATGAGGTCATTCTCTATGCTATTTTCGATGTGACTTCCCCAAAGTAGATTAACTCACTCGATGTGCTATATTTGATGGGTCTATGATGTGGTAGGTTAACTTGCTCTATGTGCTATGTTCGATGTAGTAGATGAACTCATCTATGTGCTATGTTCGATGCGACTTCCCCGACGTAGGTTAACTTGCTCGATGTGCTATGTTCAATGTGTCTAGAAAATAGTGGGTGAACTCACTCGATGTGCTATGTTCGATGCTGCCTTAATGAAGTAGAGCCACAAGCTGCTGACGGGTGTAACATCTTTGTGAACTCAGTTGGCCAGCGACCAGTCATGTGGGTAAGCCTGAACAGGAGCATGTAAGTTTGCTCAATGTTGGTGCCCAGTGTAACAATCCAATGTGCATTAATCCCACTCATCCCACCAGCTCCTCCTTTAACCTTTTTTACTTCTACTCCTTATTCGTATATACAAAACTCAACTGTACTTCATGTGGCAAAGATTATCCATGCAAATACACTGCTAAAAATATTTTCTACTTCTTTTTGTTTTTTTTTTTCCTTTTTTCCCATTCATTATTAACATAGTAACATAGTATGTAAGGCTGAATAAAGACTTTAGTCCATCCAGTTCAGCCTGTTTATCCCCTTCCAGTGGTCTAGTAGCCATAGCTGGTAATGTTATTACATGCAAGGAGGACATCCCGGACACTATAGATCTCCTTCCAGTGGTCTAGTAGCCATAGCTGGTAATGTTATTACATGCAAGGAGGGCATCCCGGCCACTATAGATCTCCTTCCAGTGGTCTAGTAGCCATAGCTGGTAATGTTATTACATGCCAGGAGGGCATCCCGGCCACTATAGATCTCCTTCCAGTGGTCTAGTAGCCATAGCTGGTAATGTTATTACATGCCAGGAGGGCATCCCAGCCACTATAGATCTCCTTCCACTGGTCTAGTAGCCATAGCTTGAAATGTTATTACATGCCTGGAGGGCATCCCGGCCACTATAGATCTCCTTCCAGTGGTCTAGTAGCCATAGCTGGTAATGTTATTACATGCCAGGAGGGCATCCCGGCCCCTATAGATCTCCTTCCAGTGATCTAGTAGCCATAGCTTTAAATGTTATTACATGCCTGGAGGGCATCCCACCCACTATAGATCTCCTTCCAGTGGTCTAGTAGCCATAGCTGGTTATGTTATTACATGCCAGGAGGGCATCCTGGCCACTATAGATCTCCTTCCAGTGATCTAGTAGCCATAGCTGGAAATATTATTACATGCAAGGAGGACATCCCGGCCACTATAGATCTCCTTCCAGTGGTCTAGTAGCCATAGCTGGTAATGTTATTACATGCCAGGAGGGCATCCCGGCCACTATAGATCTCCTTCCAGTGATCTAGTAGCCATAGCTTGAAATGTTATTACATGTAAGGAGGACATCCCGGCCACTATAGATCTCCTTCCAGTGGTCTAGTAGCCATAGCTGGTAATGTTATTACATGCCAGGAGGGCATCCCGGCCACTATAGATCTCCTTCCAGTGGTCTAGTAGCCATAGCTGGTAATGTTATTACATGCCTGGAGGGCATCCCACCCACTATAGATCTCCTTCCAGTGGTCTAGTAGCCATAGCTGGTTATGTTATTACATGCAAGGAGGACGTCCCAGCCACTATAGATCTCCTTCCAGTGGTCTAGTAGCCATAGCTGGTTATGTTATTACATGCAAGGAGGGCATCCCGGCCACTATAGATCTCCTTCCAGTGGTCTAGTAGCCATAGCTGGTAATGTTATTACATGCAAGGAGGGCATCCCGGCCACTATAAATCTCCTTCCAGTGGTCTAGTATCCATAGGTTGAAATGTTATTACATGCAAGGAGGGCATCCCGGCCACTATAGATCTCCTTCCAGTGGTCTAGTAGCCATAGCTGGAAATGTTATTACATGCAAGGAGGGCATCAAGGCCACTTTTGAACGTTTTTTCTGTATCCATCATTACTACCTCCTCTGGCAGCGAGTTCCATAGTCTCACTGCTCTTACAGAGAAGAATCCCCTCCTATGTCGGTGGAGAAAGCACCTTTCCTCTAACCTTAGTGGATGCCCTCGGGTTATAGTTACACTCCGGGGTATAAATAGATTGTGGGACAGATCTTTGTATTGACCCCGAATATATTTATACATAGTTATTAGATCACCCCTCAAACATATTTTTTCTAAACTAAATAAACCTAACTTTGACAATCTTTCCGGGTACTCTAGCCCCCGCACTCCTTTTATTAACTTTGTTGCCCTTCTTTGAACGCGCTCCAGTTCTGATATGTCCTTCTTAAGCACAGGTGCCCAGAACTGTACACAGTACTCCATAGGGGGTCTTATTTAATTGCACGATAATCATTTCTTATCATAGGCTTCCAAGATCATGTTAGAGGTACATCATTATGAGAAGAAATCGAATTACGTACAGGTTTACATAAAGTGTATATACATTTTACCTCCCTTACGTTACCCAACCTTAAACAAAAAAAAAGAGAAGGGAAAACAAAAACATCCCTTATATTTTGTATATTTTAAATATTTTAAATATATTTTTTTATATTTTAAATCCACCACCTTAAAAGAAAAAGTCACGCTCTTTATTATAATACTGCCCACTGAGTGGTTCCAGTCCTTTTATAAAATCAGGGCCACTTGCATGGATCCACAGGCCACAGTCTAGCTGTGAGGGATGAGAGATCTGTATATTGTCAGATAGAACATTTGGGGAAGGAGTTCCTAAATGGTAAAGGAGGAACTGGATTCTAAAGGAGGGGTCTAGATTGTAAAGGGGAGGAAGACCCAAGTATTCAAAAGGGAACTTAATAGTCATTGGAGTTGTATAGGGCGGCACATTTTCTGCATTCCATTAGAAACCCAAGCTGGACTCCTCATCTGAGAAGTGTTCACTATTGGGTTTTGTTGGTTCATTTCAGCATGTCCAAATGCAGTCATGTGCGTACCTAAACTTTATAGTGCTCACCTATTTTCCAAAAATAAGGATAGTCATGGCTTACTATATGATAATTTAACACATAGCAAGCATCCAAAGAGGAAACACAACACAGTTTAATTTAATTCAACAAAAGACAATGAAACGTGTCGAGGCAGAAATTACGTCCTTGACATATTCTCAGCAGTTATTTCAAGGATGGGCAGACACCAGACCTGTGGTTTGACCATCTATGGTAAAGAGAAAAGACAGACTTATTTTAGTAGTTCTGGTTTAATTCTGCTTGCCTCTGCTTCTTCCTGTAATCCTTTTTTAGAGGCAACACAAAAATCTGATTACAGAATCATTTTGGAAGCATTTTTATTCCATATAATGTCACCAAGCTGTGCAAACAACCAGCCAAATGGAATGCAGGTGTAGCGGGGGTGTATGGAAACAATCCACCACATAACATTTAAACGGTTATATTTGTTCTTTTTATGGCAAATAGGTAGCGGTGATAGAAAGCCACCTATATATGATTACAGCGACAAATCATTTGGGTGATGGGTGAGTTCATGACTTCATGTTGGCATTACTGATAAACTAGATCAAGGTGTCCTCCGCTGACTTTGCCTTCTGTGTCTACTACATTGATGTGGCATAGATATCATAGATCAACCCATGCTATGTCCAGTATACACGTTTCCTTTCATTTTGATGCAATTTAGATCATTAGTCACATAGAAGGTAAAGGATCAAAGCAAACACATCCGCTCTGGAAGTATGTTTGCTTCCTTTAGGTACACATTGGATGTCATTCCAAAGTTTTAGAAAATGTAATCAAATTTGATTCCCTCATTTGCAATGATACTGTATGCAATATGTTGGAAACATTAAAAGGTTTCCGAGGGGTAGCTGGCTTTGATGTAGTAGATGAACTCGTGCTATGTGCTATGCTTGATGCAGCTTCTATTTAGTAGCTTAACTCTTTCTCTGTGCCATGTTCAATACAGCTTCCATCTACAGTAGTAGATGAACTCGCTCTATGTACTATGTTCGATTTGATTTCGACGTTGTAGGTTAACTCGTTTTCTGTGCTATATATAATGTGGCTTCAATGTAGTAGATAAGGTCATTCTCTGTGCTATTTTCGATGTGACTTCCCCGAAGTAGATTAACTCACTTGATGTGCTATATTTGATGGGTCTATGATGTAGTAGGTTAACTTGCTCTATGTGCTATGTTCGATGTGACTTCCATGTAGTAGATGAACTCGTCTATGTGCAATGTTCGATGCAACTTCCCCGAAATAGATTAACTCACTCGACGTGCTATGTTCAATGTGTCTAGAAAATAGTAGGTGAACTCACTTGATGTACTATGTTCGGTGCAGCCTTCATGTAGTAGAGGGACACCTTCTATGTGCTTTGTTCTATGTGGCTTCCATATAGTAGATGAACTCGCTTTAGGTGCTATATTCAATGAGACTCCCATGTAATAGATGAAGTCGTTCTCTGCGGCAATGCAAATTCCCTGAAGTAGATTAACTCGCTCGATGTGCTATGTTCGATGCAACGCTCATGTAGTAGATGAACTCGTCTATGTGCTATGTTCGATGTGACTTCCCTGAAGTAGATTAACTTGCTCTATATGCTATGTTTAATGTGGCTTCGATGCAGTAGATTAACTTGCTCTATGTGCCTTGTTCAATTTGTCTAGAAAATAGTAGGTGAACTCACTGTGCTATGTTCGATAGACTTCCATGCAGTATATGAACTATATATTTTTGATGTACTATGTTCGATGCAACTTCCCCGAAATAGATTAACTTGCTCGATGTGCTATGTTCAATGTGTCTAGAATATAGTAGGTGAACTCACTTGATGTGCTATGTTCAATGCAGCCTTCATGTAGTAGAGGAACACCTTCTATGTGCTTTGTTCTATGTGGCTTCCATATAGTAGATGAACTCGCTTTATGTGCTATGTTCAATGAGACCCCCATGTAATAGATGAAGTCGTTCTCTGCGGCAATGCAAATTCCCTGAAGTAGATTAACTCGCTCGATGTGCTATGTTCGATGCAACTCTCATGTAGTAGATGAACTCGTCTATGTGCTATGTTCGATGCGACTTCCCTGAAGTAGATTAACTTGCTCTATATGCTATGTTTGATGTGGCTTCGATGCAGTAGATTAACTCGCTCTATGTGCCTTGTTCAATTTGTCTAGAAAATAGTAGGTGAACTCACTGTGCTATGTTCGATAGACTTCCATGCAGTATATGAACTATATATGTTTGATGTACTATGTTCGAAGCAATCTCCATGTAGTAGATGAACTCACTCTATGTGCTATGTTCAATGCGACTCTCATATAGTAGATAAAGTCGTGATATGTCCAATGCAATATGTCTGTGATATGTCCAATGCAAATTTCTCAAAGTAGATTAACTCGCTCGATGTTCTGTGTTTGAATCAACCTCCATGTAGTAGATGAACTCGTCTATGTGCTATGTTCAATGCGACTCTCATATTGTAGATAAAGTCTTTCTCTGTGATATGTCCAATGCAAATTTCCCAAAGTAGATTAACTCGCTCGATGTTCTATGTTTGAATCAACCTCCATGTAGTAGATGAACTCCTTCTATGTGCTATGTTAGATGAGGCTTCCATGTAGTAGATGAACTTGCTCTGATGTGCTATGTTTAATGCAACTCCCATGTAGTAGATGAAGTTGTTCTCTGCGCCGATGCAAATTCCCTGAAGTAGATTTCCTCGCTCAATGTGCTATGTTTGAAGTGGCTACGATGTAGTAGGTTAATTTGCTCGATGTGCTATGTTTGATGCGACTTCCGCGTAGTACAGAAACTCATTCTCTGTGCAATGTTTAATGCAAATTCCCTAAAGTAGATTAACTCGCTCAATGTGCTATGTTTGATGTGTCTAAGATATAGTAGATGAACTCGCTCTATGTGCTATGCTTGATGCGACTTCTATGTAGTAGATTAACTTATTCTCTGTGCTATGCTTGATGCGACTTCCATGTAGTGTGTTCATTTTATTTTGATCTTATTCAGCCTATCAGTCAAAGAGTGGGTAAAGAATGAAAGCAAATCCATCCACTCTATAAATATGTTTGCCTTCTTTAGCTTAATTGACACGCTGCAATGTTGGCAGTCATTTCGGTGCGCCGTGTATGTCTTTACATTGGCACGGGACAGGAACACTGCGATACGCAAAGTGCAGTAAGCCATCATAGCCAGATTTCACCGGCAAACAGTTTAGAACAGTAGGGCCCATGGCAGATGATTGGTTTCTATGGATGATTACAGTTTAAACATTTCTTTTTGGCTTCAAAGCTGCAATCGTATTTTTTTCTTCTTCTTTTCCAGCATAGCTATTGTCTGGTTATTTGTTCTGCCGCTGTACATAGTCATAAAACACACTTGCTTTATCAACCAAATCCTATCCCCCAGCCTCATAACTCAATAAACTGGTGCTTGATTGGTAGCCGGGCTCATCATTTGTGTCAGCGTAGTGCCAAAAGATGGAGAGTCGGCTAACCCGGCCAATGGGTTTTTTTGACTGCATATCAAACAGATGTATTTCCTCAACAGAATTGCCTCAGTTTGCACATATTAATAAGAGACGTTTAGCCAAATATAATAAGGATACAAATTATGGCGCCTAATTATCATTGTAAATATGAGCATGGCTTTTTCCTTTTTTTCCGTCTAATGATAATTACAGCTCGTGGCCAAACGAAAGACTGATTTCACATTTTGCTTTCTTTTTCCTTCTCGTTTTTAGATCAGAATGAAGGATTCCACTGCAGAGAAGAATGCCGCATTCTGGGCCACTCTGACCGCTGCTGGATGCCCAGAGTCCCTGTGCCCGCCCGCGCTAAGTCCCCCGAACACGGAAGGAACATCATCGCCTTGTCAATAGAAGCCACCACGGTGGACACCGAGCCCTTCGAGGACTGCAACACGAAAAGGACTTTTGCGACTTTTGGCAAGGACGGCAAAGAGCACCTGATTGACGACAGGGGTACCTTGAAAGGGAAAAGGACAGCTGACCCTCCCGTCTGCAGCCCCAAGGTCAACGGCGCCATCCGCGAAGCAGGAAATGGCTGCGAGACCGTCAGCCCCATTACGTCTCCCTTGCACCTTAAGAGCCCTCTGCCAGCCAAACCATCGGCCACGTACAATATCATGCACTGCGTCGGCAACCGCGACGTGGAGCCGTTCGTCAGCAACGGCCCGTCCCGGCCTTCAGAGGCAGAGCCCCGAGGGGCGGACAGTGAGAATGTCATGCATGAAATCAATCCGTTACTGCAAGAATGTCGAGAAAAGGACTCAATTGGTGTAAAGAGACTAAAGGACATCGTACTCTAAGCACCAAACACTACTGTATACATAAAAAAAGAGACAAAAAAATTGACTTCAAAAATTCGTTTTTAATGGCTTACCAATCGTTCACAAACTGCTGTATTTATAGCTTCCAAAATGTATTGTTTATAAAGGCTATTGTTATGTGACAATCCCAAAATAGTCGACATGTCGCAGGGGTGTTCCGTCCAATCAGGCAGCCTGAAACACTATCGTTTTTTGTTTTTTTTTTCTCCTCCTCCCCTCACCCCCTCATCCTCTAAAAATCGTTACGACCATCCATGTATAAAGTATTATGTATGTATTAAGTATTTTGAATTTATATATTTTTATAAGCATATCTATCAAACAAATTATAATATAAAAAAATTAGCTTATTTGTACAGAACAACAACAACAAAAAAAAATGGAGAAAAACTTTCCGGACTCCGTCACGACTTTCCAAATGATTTTCCTTGCTAACGATTTTGTAACATAGACGAAAAAAAAGTACAAAAAAAAAAATTGTCATTTGAAGAGGCGAAACCGTCGATGGACAATTTGCTCTCCTTAATGCGCTGCGCTGCCGAGGACACCCCTGCATCAGAAAATAAAGCCCTTTTGCTGTTACATGCTCTCTGTACTATTACTGTATTTGATATTTAAATTTTTTTGTCCAGTGATGGCAAAAGGCATTCAAGTAAAAATGGAGGAAAATTAAAAACATCATTTGTATTTTAATCGCTTCAATTTCGATGACTCCTGATTTCCTGTTTTCTTGTAGAGACATTGCAGTCTGTTTAATGGCTGTTCAATTCCTTTTTGGTGATTGGTTTTGATTTTGTTAAAAGGATTTAAAGTGGAACAAAATCTATTATTATTATTGTTTATTTATATAGCGCCATCATCTTCCGTAGCGCTTTACAAGGTGTGATTACAGACAAGGTAAAACATATAGTACAGGGAACAATACAAAACTAGATGCCACAGGGTTAAACCAAGAGGCCGATTCATTAACAGCGGCAGGTAGCGACAGTTGAGCGACTGTAGCGGCATTTTCAGTGCGCCCGCTAGTAGTCGCTGTGCTTGGCCGTTGTTCGGTAGTTGATAGCGACTCAGTCGGTTTGCCGTAATGTTGAATATTGGGTGAGGGGTCACTATTTACCAGGTTCCGCGCAGTATGGGAGCGCATGACAGCGACTGGTCAGAGCGACCGGCTTCCACCATATTCATTAACAAATTACGCTCAAAAAATTATTGCGCTGTAAAATGCATGTTTAAGCCCCAGAGCGCTGGCGGCGATGGGTTAAAAGTAGTTTTTTAACCCCCAAACAACCATATTTTTGGAAACCAAAAAAAAAACAAGTTTTTTAAATAATTTAGTAATATAAATACATTAATATCAGACCTGTAATATCAATTCTGTACTTTTTTTTTTTTTACCTTAAAAAAATTATTAAAAATGGCAGAAGTGGTCACAGAATTTTTCAAATTTAAAAAAAAAAAAAATAATAATAATAATTAATTATGAATATTTAAAGATTGTTCCATTGAAATGCATTGGAGAGCGCCAGGTAGCGAGAGGTCATACCTGTCGCTGTTCAAGGTCGGACGCTGGCGCTGTGGGCTGAGGCTGGAATAATGATGAATGAGTGGCTATATGGCGCTATCTCAATCGCTAAGCAGGATTGGCTTGATAAATGTGTGATTGTGGTGGGGAGCCGGCGTTCTCGTGGCGGGGCCCGTCATTACCGGCCGCTCACCAGTCGCTACCTGTCGCTATCCCTTGTTAAATAAGGGCCCAATTGTTGTGAGCGCAGGAGACAATAGGAAGGAGAGCCCCGCCCTTATGAGTTTTCAGTCTAAAGGATGGGGGTGGAGATGAAAGGGACGGGATCACAAGTGGTAGAGCTTAAGTTGGGCTGCATGTGCCGTTTGAAGGTCATAGGAATTGCTTAAAGTGGACCAACACCCACCGGTGATCGGCCCGGGAATCTATAAGATTCCCGGGCCGATCACCTCCCTCCCCGCGGGACATCCCGATCTCGGAGCCCCCCCAAACACCCAAAACTCCTTACCTTATCTGTGAATGGCCGGCGCGGGCACGCGCGCGTCAAGAGGGACGCGCGGGAGGCGGCGGCGGAGGAGCCGCTTGTCCGCGGCTTGTCCGTCGGCGCAGGGAGAGGTGAGTTCGGGGGGTTCGGGGGGGTTTCACACAGCGGGGCACCCCAATCGGGGGTGCCCCACCGAAGTGGACCAAGACCCAGGATAGTCAAAATCCTGGGTGTTGGTCCACTTTAAGCCAGGTCACATGCCTTGTCTGAAGAAGTGAGTTTTGAGGGCACTTTTAAAGACTTGGAGTGATGGAGAGTGACAAATTGAGCGGGGAAGTGCATCCCAGAGAAGTGGGGAGGTGCAGGAGAAGTCTTGAAGGTGGGAGTGCGAGGAGGTAACCAGGGAAGGGGACAGGAGAATGTCAGAGGCAGAGCGGAGGTTGCGCTTGGGTTGGTAATGCTGGATCAGAGATGAAATGTAGGGAGGGGCCTGGCTGGAGAGAGCTTTGTAGGTTAGTATTAGAAGTTTAAACTCTATGGGGGACAGCGCTGGAGAAGCGAGAGGAGAGATGGATGAGGCGAGCAGCAGAGTTTAGAATAGATTGGAGGGGAGCCAGTCTGTTTGTTGGCAAACCACAGAGGAGGGTGTTGCAGTAGTCCAGGCGGGATATGACCAGGGCGTGCACTAGCATTTTAGTGGTATCAGGTGAGAGGAAGGAACGGATGCGGGAGATATTTTTAAGTTGGAGATGTCAGGAGGTGGGGCTAGTGAGTGAATGTGAGGAAGGGGCGGGATCAGGAGATGACAGGGGCTAGGGAGTGAATGTGAGGTGTGAATGAGAGAGAGGAGTCTTTCATTTCATTGGTGGTTCAGTGGGTGGGGGCGGGACTCCAGGAAGGAGCCTATTGCTGCAGCTAAGCTGGAGGTGGGCGGAGCTACAAGAGGCAGCCTCGGGGGAGATCGCAGAGGAGGGGACATTGTTGAACTGGTGAGTGTGTGTTTGTGTCTGTGTGCTGTGTGTGTTGTGTGTGTGTTGTGTGTGTGTTTGTGTCTGTCTGTGTGCTGTGTGTGTGTGTGTGTGTGTGTTTGTGTCTGTCTGTGTGCTGTGTGTGTTGTGTGTGTGTTTGTGTCTGTGTGTGTTTGTGTCTATGTGTGTGTGTTTGTGTCTGTCTGTGTGTCTATGTGTCTGTGTGTGTGTGCTGTGTGTGTGTGTTTGGGTCTGTCTGAGTGTCTATGTGTGTGTGTGTGTCTGTCTGTGTATGTGTGTCTATGTGTGTCTGTGTATGTGTGTGTGTGTGTGTGTTTGTGTTTGGGTCTGTCTGTGTGTCTATGTGTGTGTGTGTCTGTCTATGTGTGTCTGTGTATGTGTGTGTGTTTGTGTCTATGTGTGTGTGTGTGTGTGTGTGTGTGTGTGTGTGTGTGTGTCTGTGTATGTGTGTGTGTGTGTCTGTGTATGTGTGTCTATGTGTGTGTCTGTGTATGTGTGTCTATGTGTGTGTGTGTGTTTGTGTCTATGTGTGTGTGTGTCTATGTGTGCGCGTTTGTGTCTGTGTGTCTGTGTATGTATGTCTGTGTATGTGTGTCTATGTGTGTGTCTATGTGTGTGTGTCTGTGTGTCTATGTGTGTGTTTGTGTCTGTCTGTGTGTGTTGTGTTGTGTGCTGTCTGTGTGTGTGTGCTGTGTTGTGTTGTGTGTGTGTGTGCTGTGTGGTGTGTGTGTGCGGTGTGGTGTGTGTGTGCGGTGTGTGGTGTGTTACACCTAACTGGCTGTAACAAGGGATGCCCCTCACTGTATTATTATTTATTTTGTAGTTATTTTTATTTAATTCTTAGGTGCTGTTTCCCTTTAAGGGTGTGGCTGGGGGCGTGGTCAGGGGTGTGGCCAGGCGTGGCTTAAATGTGTCCCTCTTTACAGCTTTGAAAATTTGGGAGGTGGGGGCCTCCCAAATCGGGATGCCCTACTTTGTGAAGCCCCCCACCCACAAGTAGCCGCAAAACTCACCTTTGCTTTGGCTCCCATGGTGATGTAATGAATCGCGGTCGCATCGTCAGTATCGCTGGGCTGAGGCCCGTTCCCGCTCCCAGCCATTCGGATAGGCTTGAGGCTTAAAGATGATGCTATTTGGACCAAATTCTAGTTTTGGTCTAATTTTTAACCTGTTTAAAACTGACCTCAGAGTCTAAACGGATCTAGATCCTCCTGATTGTGGATGCCCCTGTGTGTCTCCCCCCCTTTGTTCTTTACTTTCCTGGAGCTGGTGAATGCAGTGTGGGATCGCTAGTTTGAGTTAACGGCCAAACCAGGGGGATTCTTTCACACACAGGGGCATCCCAAATTGAGATGCCCCAGTAAAGCGGACCAAAACCCAGGGGTGGAAATGGCTGCATAGTGGGTATGCCAGCGATCCCAGGGGGTATCACACAGTAGGGTATCACAGATCGGGATGCTCCGGGGATAGGAAATCAGCTGGGGAGGGCAACTTAAAAGCAGAACAAAACCCAGCACTTCCTGCCCCGGATTCTAAATCGAGATGCCCCATTGTGTGGAATCCTGCCACTCGATTAGATGTGGGCATCAGCTGTGGCCGTGCCCTCCCAGTCCGCCGCTGGTCAAGTTCCTTCTCACACCCCCAAAGGCCGGACCTGTCATTGGGCCCCCAGAGGGTGGGGGCCCCCGGCAGCTGCCCCGCCCTGCCGGGTGCTGACGCCGGCCCTGACTCTGCATTTAAACAGAGCTGTCTGCCAAGCATACAGCGCTGATTGGACAAAGGAAAAGGTGCACTGTTACAGGTGATTCGGGTGGTTTGACATAGCAGGGCATCATAAACTGGAATTCCCCAGGGGACAAGGAACAAAACTTAGGATTGTGAACATTTAGGTTAGGGTATGTTTTTAAAAAATGTATAATGTGCTCATATGGCAAAAGACGCTCAGCCAGGCAGTGCACTTGGTTTCGTCCGAGTCTGAGCCATGGGAACGCCAGGAGGGTGAGTGGAATGGGCAGACTGTGGGGTTTCACACAGTGGGGCATCCCAAGCCTGACAGGAACAACGCACGGGAAGGTGAAATTCCTGTGTGTTGTTCCCCTTTAAAGTGGACCAAAACCCATGCTGATGGGATCGATCGATTTCCTCCCCCCGGGGCATCCAAAATCAGGATTCCCCGCTGTGTGAAACCCCCAGGTCGCCCCGTACACTTACCTTGCTTCCCAGTCCAACGGCGCATGCGCGAGCCGTGGTCGCATTCCTGCTATCCCTCTAGCAGGCATCTGTAAATGGCCGGCGCGGGCATGCTTCCTGTTGTAGGGAAGCGGGGGATGCGTCTGCCACCACGCTCGGATAACGTGACGTCAGCAGCTCCGAGTGTGCTGATTGGATGAGCGGCGGCGCATGCTCCATAGGACCGGGGAGAGGTGAGTTACCTTCGGCGATCTGGGAGGTTTCACACAGCGGGGCATCCCTGATTGGGGGTTGCCCCAGGGAAAAGGACCAAAACCCAGGATAGTCAAAATACCTGGGTTTTGATACACTTTAAGAAATATTCCATTGGGTGCTTCCAGAAACATTGTACCCCATTGGAAACGTTTGCCCTTGGAGAGCTGCTTCATGCAATGGCGATCATGTGGATCATGTGTTGACCTGGCAAAACTCTTGGCGAAAACTTAGGTCCTCATTGAAAATGGAGCACAAAGCACCCCCTCTGTTTGTTAAAACAGACTTAAAATCATCACAATAATAATAATAATAATTCTGCCGTGAAAGTTGTGAAGAGTGTGAAAACAGAAGAAAAGAAACCTCACATTTCAGGTGACAAGCAACGTATTAATAAAACACAAACCCTTCTGAGTGTCAACTAATACATGCAAATATATGCGTAACATAAAAGCTCAGCATCAAAATATTTTTCTTGTTCATTTCGACGGCTGTTGTGTTTTAACTTATGACTAAAAGAACATATTCCGGTAAAGTTTTATTGTTTAGAATTGTGACATGCAAAACTGCCATCAGTAATGAAAATGGAGTCCAGTCACTCCTATTCCTGAAAGTCCATCCATGCCTTGCATCCCTGAGTCCATCCATGCCTTGCATCCCTGAGATCATCCATGCCTTGCATCCCCGAGTCCATCCCTGCCTTGCATCCCTGAGTCCATCCATGCCTTGCGTCCCTGAGTCCATCCATGCCTTGCATCCCTGAGTCCATCCATGCCTTGCATCCCTGAGTCCATCCATGCCTTGCATCCCTGAGATCATCCATGCCTTGCACCCCTGAGATCATCCATGCCTTGCATCCCTGAGATCATCCATGCCTTGCATCCCTGAGATCATCCATGCCTTGCATCCCTGAGTCCATCCATGCCTTGCATCCCTGAGTCCATCCATGCCTTGCATCCCTGAGTCCATCCATGCCTTGCATCCCTGAGATCATCCATGCCTTGCATCCCTGAGTCCATCCATGCCTTGCATCCCTGAGATCATCCATGCCTTGCATCCCTGAGTCCATCCATGCCTTGCATCCCTGAGTCCATCCATGCCTTGCATCCCTGAGTCCATCCATGCCTTGCATCCCTGAGATCATCCATGCCTTGCATCCCTAAGATCATCCATGCCTTGCATCCCTGAGTCCATCCATGCCTTGCATCCCTGAGATCATCCATGTCTTGCATCCCTGAGATCATCCATGCCTTGCATCCCTGAGATCATCCATGCCTTGCATCCCTGAGTCCATCCATGCCTTGCATCCCTGAGTCCATCCATGCCTTGCATCCCTGAGTCCATCCATGCCTTGCATCCCTGAGATCATCCATGCCTTGCATCCCTGAGATCATCCATGCCTTGCATCCCTGAGATCATCCATGCCTTGCATCCCTGAGATCATCCATGCCTTGCATCCCTGAGATCATCCATGCCTTGCATCCCTGAGTCCATCCCTGCCTTGCATCCCTGAGATCATCCATGCCTTGCATCCCTGAGATCATCCATACCTTGCATCCCTGAGATCATCCATGCCTTGCATCCCTGAGATCATCCATGCCTTGCATCCCTGAGATCATCCATGCCTTGCATCCCTGAGATCATCCATGCCTTGCATCCCTGAGTCCATCCCTGCCTTGCATCCCTGAGATCATCCATGCCTTGCATCCCTGAGATCATCCATACCTTGCATCCCTGAGATCATCCATGCCTTGCATCCCTGAGATCATCCATGCCTTGCATCCCTGAGTCCATCCATGCCTTGCATCCCTGAGTCCATCCATGCCTTGCATCCCTGAGATCATCCATGCCTTGCATCCCTGAGATCATCCATGCCTTGCATCCCTGAGATCATCCATGCCTTGCATCCCTGAGATCATCCATGCCTTGCATCCCTGAGATCATCCATGCCTTGCATCCCTGAGATCATCCATGCCTTGCATCCCTGAGTCCATCCCTGCCTTGCATCCCTGAGATCATCCATGCCTTGCATCCCTGAGTCCATCCCTGCCTTGCATCCCTGAGATCATCCATGCCTTGCATCCCTGAGATCATCCATGCCTTGCATCCCTGAGTTCATCCATGCCTTGCATCCCTGAGATCATCCATGCCTTGCATCCCTGAGATCATCCATGCCTTGCATCCCTGAGATCATCCATGCCTTGCATCCCTGAGATCATCCATGCCTTGCATCCCTGAGATCATCCATACCTTGCATCCCTGAGATCATCCATGCCTTGCATCCCTGAGTCCACCCATGCCTTGCATCCCTGAGATCATCTATGCCTTGCATCCCTGAGTCCACCCATGCCTTGCATCCCTGAGATCATCCATGCCTTGCATCCCTAAGATCATCCATGCCTTGCATCCCTGAGTCCATCCATGCCTTGCATCCCTGAGATCATCCATGCCTTGCATCCCTGAGATCATCCATACCTTGCATCCCTGAGATCATCCATGCCTTGCATCCCTGAGACCATCCATGCCTTGCATCCCTGAGATCATCTATGCCTTGCATCCCTGAGTCCACCCATGCCTTGCATCCCTGAGATCATCCATGCCTTGCATCCCTAAGATCATCCATGCCTTGCATCCCTGAGTCCATCCATGCCTTGCATCCCTGAGTCCACCCATGCCTTGCATCCCTGAGATCATCCATGCCTTGCATCCCTGAGATCATCCATGCCTTGCATCCCTGAGTCCATCCATGCCTTGCATCCCTGAGATCATCCATGCCTTGCATCCCTGAGTCCATCCATGCCTTGCATCCCTGAGATCATCTATGCCTTGCATCCCTGAGTCCACCCATGCCTGGCATCCCTGAGATCATCCATGCCTTGCATCCCTGAGATCATCCATGCCTTGCATCCCTGAGTCCATCAATGCCTTGCATCCCCAAGTCCATCAATGCCTTGCATCCCTAAGTCCATCCATGTCTTGCATCCCTGGGTCTATCCATGTCTCCCATCCCTGAAACCATCCATGCCTCGCATCCTAGAGTCCATCAATGCCTTGCATCCCCAAGTCCATCAATGCCTTGCATCCCTGAGTCCATCCATGCCTTGCATCCCAGAGTCCATCAATGCCTTGCATCCCCAAGTCCATCAATGCCTTGCATCCCTAAGTCCAACCATGTCTTGCATCCCTGGGTCTATCCATGTCTCCCATCCCTGAGTCCATCCATGCCTCGCATCCTAGAGTCCATCAATGCCTTGCATCCCTGAGTCCATCCATGCCTTGCATCCCTGAGTTCATCCATGCCTTGCATCCCTGAGTCCATCCATGCCTTGCATCCCTGAGTCCATCCATGCCTTGCATCCCAGAGTCCATCCATGCCTTGCATCCCTGAGTCCATCCATGCCTTGCATCCCTGAGTCCATCCATGCCTTGCATCCCTGAGTCCATCCATGCCTTGCATCCCTGAGTCCATCCATGCCTTGCATCCCTGAGTCCATCCATGTCTTGCATCCCAGAGTCCATCCATGCCTTGCATTCTAGAGTCCATCTATGCCTTTAGATCGAGCCATGATGGATCCATTGCAGGCCCATAGCAATGGGCACCAAGGCTCGTAGGCACCCCCTGGTTCACTAAGAGGGAGTGCAGGTACTCCGGTACATTCCACTTCCCCATATTAGGGGCAGGGGACCCCTTTACCAGTTTACCAAAAGTAGTTAATAAATTAAACATACCACACAAACATTTTTATTCATTTAATGTTACTAGTTACTGGTCCAGGTATTCTCCTCTCGGTCCCCCGCTGAACGGCAACCTTCTTCACTGGGGCTGGGGTGTTGGTGCACAACAATAATAATA
The DNA here is from genome assembly GCA_027917425.1 of Gastrophryne carolinensis. Taxonomy (NCBI): domain Eukaryota; kingdom Metazoa; phylum Chordata; class Amphibia; order Anura; family Microhylidae; genus Gastrophryne; species Gastrophryne carolinensis. Next base: position 10,876,801 of record CM051235.1, read on the forward strand.
ATAATAATAATTTCTTTCTATAATATTATGAATATATATATATATATATATATATATATATATATATATATATATTCATATGGTTTGAAAACAATGCTTACTAACATTAATACATGCAAATAATATAAAATTCATCTATATGCAGTATATATATATATATATATATATATATATATATATATATATATATATATTTAGCTGTGTGTGTGTTTGTCCTATATTCCCCGCTGTATCCTTTGTTCTCACTTCTGAGGATAGAATATAAATAGGAAATATATTCCTGGATAAATAGTTTATAGATAACCTTCACAGAGCTCGGGAGTGATGTGTGTGACCCCACGTACAAGTGATAAGATTATTCCCAGCCATTAGATTAATAAATCGCTAACCTGGTTTTCTTTTTTTTTTTTATTTATATTAAAACAGAAGCAGCAGTCAGGGGCGTACACCGGTTTCGCTGGGCCCCAAAGGTCAGAATGCCCACTTCTTCCCAAAAAAGACATTACCCATAAATAACCTTCAGTGAAATTGTCGCAGTGAGTAGACCAATCAGTCAGGGACCAGGTTCAGACTGGCCCACCAAATTACCAGGGAATCCCTGATGACACCTGAAATAAGGGGCCACTTGGGAGGTATGCCATTACACCCTTTCCCCCTACACACTTTTTTCTCTATGGACCGTAACCTAACTTAAAAAAGGGGACGCAAAACACTTAGTGCCTAGGGCACCATGAACACAGAATACGGCCCTGCATACGACTTTGAATGAATACTAATGACTTTGAACTATCTGCATGTAAATGATCTCACTCTCATTACGCCTGTACATGCTGCATATATATACCTTCTGTTTCGGGCCAACATTGTTTCGCTATAGAACCTATTGTCTGCACTGTAAATAGATTGCACTTGTTTATACAAATTCACTTATGGGCATTAAAACATGAACTTTTTTGCATAACTCCTTCTTTTGGTGTTCATTTCCTTCCCCTATGTTTTGTGTACATAGCATATTATAGTACTTGTTTAAGCAGAGGTACCCGGGGGGTTTTGAACCCATACTATCTTGTTTTTTCTCTATTTTCTCTATGTTATTGACATTGATATCGTAGCAGTGTGCTACAACCTACCATATTTTTCGCCATATAAGACGAACCTGCACCTAGGATTTTGGGGAGGAAAATAAGAAAAATATTATTTTTAACCAAATAATAGGCAAAGTGCAGTATTCTCCAATTACAGTAATCCCCCTCCCATTCCCAATAGCCAGTGTGTCATTCCCCCTTCCCATAGGCAGAGTGGCATTCCACCCATCCTATTCCCCATATAGGCAGTGTGGCACCCCCCTCCTATTCCCCATATAGGCAGTGTGGCACCCCCTCCCATTCCCCATATAGGCAGTGTGGCACCCCCCTCCCATTCCCCATATAGGCAGTGTGGCACCCCCTCCCATTCCCCATATAGGCAATGTGGCATCCCCCCTGATATTCCCCATATAGGCAATGTGGCATCCCCCCTGATATTCCCCATAGAAACAGTGTGGCATCCCCCCGATATTCCCTATAGGCAATGTGGCATCCCCCCTGATATTCCCCATATAGGCAATGTGGCATCCCCCTTGATATTCCCCATAGAAACAGTGTGGCATCCCCCCTGATATTCCCCATAGAAACAGTGTGGCATCCCCCGATATTCCCCATAGAAACAGTGTGGCATCCCCCCTGATATTCCCCATAGAAACAGTGTGGCATCCCCCCTGATATTCCCTATAGGCAATGTGGCATCCCCCTGATATTCCCCATAGAAACAGTGTGGCATCCCCCCTGATATTCCCCATAGAAACAGTGTGGCATCCCCCCTGATATTCCCTATAGGCAATGTGGCATCCTCCCTGATATTCCCCATAGAAACAGTGTGGCATCCCCCCTGATATTCCCCATAGAAACAGTGTGGCATCCCCCCTGATATTCCCAATAGAAACAGTATGGCATCCCCCCTGATATTCCCTATAGGCAATGTGGCATCCCCCCTCCCCGTAGAAGCAGTGTGGCATTCCCCCCCCCCGTTCCCCATAGGCACACAATAACAAAAGCCCACCCGTTCTATGGAGCCGGGTGTCTGCGCGGCTCGGCCAGTAAGAAGGAGCGGCGGGGACAGAGACAGCCGCTCCTTCCTCTCCTCCGCATCTTCTCTGCTGCCTCTTCCGGCAAGGGCAGGAGTGAACAGCCGGGTCCATGCAGCGGGTGGGCGTGGCCTGCGCCTACGCGGTGCAGGCCACGCCCACCTGCTGCACGGATCCCGCTGTTCACTCTTGCCCTTGCCGGAAGAGGCAGCAGCTGGAGGGCAGGAGATAATGGCGGAGTGGCAGGCGCTGCCTCCGTCCCTGCCACTGCTATCGCTGCTGCAGCAATAGCAGCGGTGGGGATAGGGACAGAGCCCGCCGCTCCTCTGTCTTCTTCTAGCCTCCCGCAGTGCGGCAGGCAACGCGGGAGCGCCGGTAACAGGTGAGTTTTAATTTTTTTTTTTACATTCGCCTGATAAGGCGCAGGGACATTTTCCCCCCACTTTTGGGGGAAAATAAGTGCGTCTTATAGGGCGAAAAATACGGTATTCCAATAAACTGTTTTCTACTGGACCAGCCGGGCGACTACACTACCCCCCACCCAGAATGGCAAAGCAGGAGTTCCCGAGCAGCACGCACCCGCACAAGGGGGGCACAAGGGACTCGATCTGACGTTCCAGTAAGTGGGCGGGTGCCAGACAACCACCAATCAGTTACTTGGCTGGACTATTATTTTATACTGTATCTGGGGCCTCCATCAAGTTTTGTGCCCAGGGGCCTCCACCACACTTAATTTGGCCCTGACTCCGGCCACCACAATTTTGGTAGCAGCGACAGCCTATATTCCGGTCGGAGTTCCTCCCCTCCCCTTCTTATATTATCAACTAGACATCTGTCTGCCCGGGAGTACAGACGATCAGCAACTCAATCACTTCAGCCGCGCCGCTACTTGTTTACAGGGAACGGCAACAAATAAATATGGATTTATGACAAACAAATCTCATTGTCGGGATTAAATGAAATTAGCCCTCCGCAACAAGACAACCTTTCCTGTAATACCCTCCAGAGGTCTGCACACCGTCCAGCTTCCATTAAAGCTTTGCCAGCAACTCAACAGCTCCTTCTTCAACTTCTGGATCAACATTAAAGTGGACCAACACCCAGGGGTGATCGGCCCGGGAATCTATAAGATTCCCGGGCCGATCACCTCCCTCACCGCGGGACATCCGAGATCGGGATCTCCCGCGGGGTGAAACCCCCCCGAAACCCCAAAAAAACCTTACCTCCCGCGCGCCCCTCTAGACGTGCGCACGCCCGCGCCGGCCGTTTGTGAATGGCCGGCGCGGGCGCGCGCCCTGTAAGAGTGACATGCGGGAGGCGGCGGAAGCGCTGTCTTGTCCGTCATTGTCACCCGCTTGTCCGTCGGCGGGGATTGGACGGCGCGGTCACGTGGGAGCGTGGTGAGGTGAGTTTTTGGGGCTTTCTGGGGGGTTTCACACAGCGAGGAACCCCCAATCGGGTTGCCCCCCCGAAGTGGACCAAAACCCAGGATAGTCAAAATCCTGGGTGTTGGTCCACTTTAAGAACACACCAAGCTCTTCTTTGTGGGGGTATCCCAAGCCACCGACCAACCGACCGACCAACCCCTTCACCTGAAATCAGCGTTTTAGTCTTAAACTAACCTTAAACGATTTTGACTATCCTGGGTTTTGGTCCTTTCCCCGGGGGATTATTTATTTTGGCTTAATAATCGGAAGCAGATGGTGGTTATCAATTGTACATACTCAGATTGGGTCACCATTACTAGCGGAGTACTGCAGGGGTCAATTCTGGGCTGAAATTCTCTTCAATATATATATTAATGACATTGGGTACAGATTAAACAGTAATTTAGCAATCTTTGCAGATGATACTAAGCTGTGTAAAGTAATTAACACAAAAGAGGAGAGCAGGCAGCTACAAACAGATTGATAAAAAGATAAATTGGAAGCATGGGCAGTAAAATGGCAAATGAAGTTTACCACAGATAAATGTAAGGTTATGCACATAACCTTCTGGGCATCTGTGCTTAGGAAGGACATATCAGAACTGGAGCGCGTTCAAAGGTAAATTTGAAGGTAATAAATGGAGTGCGGGGACTAGAGGACCCTAAAAGATTGTCAAAATTATGGTTTATTTAGTTTGAAAAGGGGTGCCTGGGTGGTGATCTAAAAACTGTGTATAAATATATTCGGGGTCAATACAAAGATCTGTCACACCATCTATTTATACCCCGGAGTCTAACCATGACCCGAGGGCATCCACTAAGGTTAGAGGCAAGGTGCTTTCTCCACCGACATATGAGGGGATTCTTATCTGTAAGAGCAGTGACACTATGGAACTCGCTGCCAGAGGAGGTAGTAATGAAGGATACAGTAAAAAAGTTCAAAAGTGGCCTGGATGCCCCCTGGCATGTAATAACATTTCCAGCTATGGCTACTAGACCACTGGAAGGAGATCTGTAGTGGCCGGGATGCCCTCCTTGCATGTAATAACATTACCAGCTATGGCTACTAGACCACTGGAAGGAGATCTATAGTGTCCGGGATGCCCTCCTTGCATGTAATAACATTACCAGCTATGGCTACTAGACCACTGGAAGGAGATCTATAGTGGCCGGGATGCCCTCCTTGCATGTAATAACATTACCAGCTATGGCTACTAGACCACTGGAAGGAGATCTATAGTGGCCGGGATGCCCTCCTTGCATGTAATAACATTACCAGCTATGGCTACTAGACCAGTGGAAGGAGATCTATAGTGGCCGGGATGCCCTCCCTGCATGTAATAACATCACCAGCTATGGCTACTAGACCACTGGAAGGAGATCTATAGTGGCCGGGATGTCCTCCTTGCATGTAATAACATTTCCGGCTATGGCCACTAGACCACTGGAAGGAGATCTATAGTGGCTGGGATGCCCTCTGTGCATGTAATAACATTACCAGCTATGGCCACTAGACCACTGGAAGGAGATCTATAGTGGCCGGGATGCCCTCCTTGCATGTAATAACATTACCAGCTATGGCTACTAGACCACTGGAAGGAGATCTATAGTGGCCGGGATGCCCTCCTTGCATGTAATAACATTACCAGCTATGGCTACTAGACCACTGGAAGGAGATCTATAGTGGCCGGGATGCCCTCCTTGCATGTAATAACATTACCAGCTATGGCTACTAGACCACTGGAAGGAGATCTATAGTGGCCGGGATGCCCTCCTTGCATGTAATAACATTACCAGCTATGGCTACTAGACCACTGGAAGGAGATCTATAGTGGCCGGGATGCCCTCCTTGCATGTAATAACATTACCAGCTATGGCTACTAGACCAGTGGAAGGAGATCTATAGTGGCCGGGATGCCCTCCCTGCATGTAATAACATCACCAGCTATGGCTACTAGACCACTGGAAGGAGATCTATAGTGGCCGGGATGTCCTCCTTGCATGTAATAACATTTCCGGCTATGGCCACTAGACCACTGGAAGGAGATCTATAGTGGCTGGGATGCCCTCTGTGCATGTAATAACATTACCAGCTATGGCCACTAGACCACTGGAAGGAGATCTATAGTGGCCGGGATGCCCTCCTTGCATGTAATAACATTACCAGCTATGGCTACTAGACCACTGGAAGGAGATCTATAGTGGCCGGGATGCCCTCCTTGCATGTAATAACATTACCAGCTATGGCTACTAGACCACTGGAAGGAGATCTATAGTGGCCGGGATGCCCTCCTTGCATGTAATAACATTACCAGCTATGGCTACTAGACCACTGGAAGGAGATCTATAGTGGCCGGGATGTCCTCCTTGCATGTAATAACATTTCCGGCTATGGCCACTAGACCACTGGAAGGAGATCTATAGTGGCTGGGATGCCCTCTGTGCATGTAATAACATTACCAGCTATGGCCACTAGACCACTGGAAGGAGATCTATAGTGGCCGGGATGCCCTCCTTGCATGTAATAACATTACCAGCTATGGCTACTAGACCACTGGAAGGAGATCTATAGTGGCCGGGATGCCCTCCTTGCATGTAATAACATTACCAGCTATGGCTACTAGACCACTGGAAGGAGATCTATAGTGGCCGGGATGCCCTCCTTGTATGTAATAACATTACCAGCTATGGCTACTAGACCACTGGAAGGAGATAAACAGGCTCACCTGGATGAACTAAAGTCTTTATTCAGCCTTGCATAGTGTGTTACTATAATTTAGGTAAGGAAGGTTTAGAAAGGGTACAGTTGGGATGGATGGGTTGGGTGGATTTTGAGTTGGCTAATTATAGGTGGGTAAAATTTATTTATAGGTGGGTAAGATTAGGGTGGGTTAGGTAACATGATGTGCGTCAAAAACAACTCCATCAGCTTCCAATGTAATAAACACATTAGGAAAACAGAAAATGTAAATACATTTGCGGGAAACATCTGTGAGCAGAAACAATGCGGCGCGTTGCCGTCACTCGGTGTGACAAGCCGCCCTCCCCGCAGTATGCTCCGCCACCAGAAGAGCAGCGCCGTGCATTGCATCACACCTCCATCTGATATCAGCCTGACAGCCATTCAGCAGCCTCTAATAAATGCAATTAAGATATGGAAATCCACTGTTTATCATATGATAACGAGCTGGGACACTGCTTGTATCATCCCATGGCCCCGGAATAAACACCTTCCCATAATGTGTGATGGCGTGTTATTCCATGCCCCACCCTTATTATAGGGGGGTGGGTTATAGGGGCAGGATTGGGTGTACAATGGTCCAGTGATGGTGGGAGTTAGAGACGTATAGAGGCATTAAGGGTTTGGAATAGGATTAAGGGGCAGTATAGGGGTTTGAAATCCATAGATTCTAATTGTCCTTTTACTTGGGCAGTATAGAGTTGGGGTATAGGGGCAGTGTAGGGGTATATCAGTTCATGGTCTTGTTCCTCTCAGTTGATGCCAGGTGGAGACCTATAGGGGGCAGTATAGAGGTGCAGTATATGGACAGTATTGGGGTATAACAGTCCATGGTGTCTCATGTTACTCTCAGCTGGAGGCAGGTGGAGACATATATGGGGCAGTATAGAGGTGCAGGATATGGGCCGCGGTGCAGCCTCTCCAGGTATGAGGCCATGGTGCAAACTCTCCAGGAATGGGGCCATATTGCAGCCTCTCCAGGTATGGGGCCATGGTGCAAACCATCCAGGAATGGGGCCATGGTGCAGCCTCTTCAGGTATAGGGCCATGGTGCAGTCCCTCCAGGTATGGGGCCTTATTGCAGCCTCTCCAGGTATGGGGCCATGGTGCAGCCTCTCCAGGTATGGGGCCATGGTGCAGCCTCTCCAGGTATGGGGCCATGGTTCAGCGTCTCCAGGTATGGGGCCATGGTGCAGCCTCTCCAGGTATGGGGCCATGGTGCAGCCTCTCCAGGTATGAGGCCATGGTGCAGCCTCTCCAGATATGGGGCCATGGTGCAGTCCCTCCAGGTATGGGGCAATGGTGCAGCCTCTCCAGGTATAGGGGCCACAGTGCAGCCCCTCCAGGTATGGGGCCATGGTGCAGCCTCTCCAGGTATGGAGCCATGGTGCAGCCTCTCCAGGTATGGGGCCATGGTGCAGGCTCTCCAGGTATGGGGCCATGGTGCAGCCTCTCCAGGTATGGGGCCATGGTGCAGCCTCTCCAGGTATGGGGCCATGGTTCAGCGTCTCCAGGTATGGGGCCATGGTGCAGCCTCTCCAGGTATGGGGCCAAGGTGCGGCCTCTCCAGGTATGGGGCCATGGTGTAGCCTCTCCAGGTATGGGGCCATGGTGCAGCCTCTCCAGGTATGGGGCCATCGTGCAGCCTCTCTCCAGGTATGGGGCAATGGTGCAGCCTCTCCAGGTATATAGCCATGGTGCAGCCTCTCCAGGTATGGGGCATGGTGCAGCCTCTCCAGGTATGGGGCATGGTGCAGCCTCTCCAGGTATGGGGCCATGGTGCAGCCTCTCCAGGTATCGGCCCATGGTGCAGCCTCTCTCCAGGTATGGGGCCATGGTGCAGCCTCTCCAGATATGGGGCCATGGTGCAGCCTCTCCAGGTATGGGGCCATGGTGCAGCCTCTCCAGGTATGGGGCCATGGTGCAGCCTCTCTCCAGGTATGGGGCCATGGTGCAGCCTCTCCAGGTATGGGGCCATGGTGCAGCCTCTCCAGATATGGGGCCATGATGCAGCCTCTCCAGGTATGGGGCCATGGTGCAGCCTCTCCAGGTATGGGGCCATGGTGCAGCCTCTCTCCAGGTATGGGGCCATGGTGCAGCCTCTCCAGGTATATGGCCATGGTGCAGCCTCTCCAGGTATGGGGCCATGGTGAAGCCTTTCCAGGTATGGTGCCATAGTGAAGCCACTCCAGGTATGGGGCCATGGTGCAGCCTCTCCAGGTATGAGGCCATAGTGCAGCCTCTCCAGGTATGGTGCCATGGTGCAGCCTCTCCAGGTATGGGGCCATGGTGCAGCTTCTCCAGGTATGGGGCCATGGTGCAGCCTCTCCAGGTATATGGCCATGGTGCAGCCTCTCCAGGTATGGGGCCATGGTGCAGTCCATCCAGGTATTGGGCCATGGTGCAGCCTCTCCAGGTATGGGGCCATGTTGCAGCCTCTCCAGGTATATGGCTATGTTGCAGCCTCTCCAGGTATGGGGCCATGGTGCAGCCTATCCAGGTATGCGGCTATGTTGCAGCCTCTCCAGGTATGGGGCCATGGTGCAGCCTCTCTCCAGGTATGGGGCCATGGTGAAGCCTCTCCAGGTATGGGGCCATATTGCAGCCTCTCCATGTATGGGGCCATGGTGCAGCCTCTCCAGATATGGGGCTATGGTGCAGCCTCTCCAGGTATGGGGCCATGGTGCAGCCTCTCCAGATATGGGGCTATGGTGCAGCCTCTACAGGTATGGGGCCATGGTGCAGCCACTACAGGTATGAGGCCATGGTGCAGCCTCTCCAGGTATGGGGCCATGGTGCAGCCTCTACAGGTATGAGGCCATGGTGCAGCCTCTCCAGGTATGGGGCCATGGTGCAGCCTCTCCAGGTATGGGGCCATGGAGCAGCCTCTCCAGGTATGGGGCCATGGTGCAGCCTCTCCAGGTATGAAGCCATGGAGCCGCCTCTCCAGGTATGGGGCCATGCTGCAGCCTCTCCAGGTATGGGGCTATGGTGCAGCCTCTCCAGGTATGGGGCCATGGTGCAGCCTCTACAGGTATGGGGCCATGGTGCAGTCCCTCCAGGTATATGACCATGGTGCAGCCTCTCCAGGTATATGGCCATGGTGCAGCCTATCCAGGTATGCGGCTATGTTGCAGCCTCTCCAGGTATGGGGCCATGGTGAAGCCTCTCCAGGTATGGGGCCATATTGCAGCCTCTCCAGGTATACAGCCATGGTGCAGCCTCTCCAGGTATGGGGCCATGGTGCAGTCCCTCCAGGTATATGACCATGGTGCAGCCTATCCAGGTATGCGGCTATGTTGCAGCCTCTCCAGGTATGGGGCCATGGTGAAGCCTCTCCAGGTATGGGGCCATATTGCAGCCTCTCCAGGTATACAGCCATGGTGCAGCCTCTCCAGGTATGGGGCCATGGTGCAGCCTCTACAGGTATGGGGCCATGGTGCAGCCACTACAGGTATGGGGCCATGGTGCAGCCTCTACAGGTATGAGGCCATGGTGCAGCCTCTCCAGGTATGGGGCCATGGTGCAGCCTCTCCAGGTATGGGGCCATGGAGCAGCCTCTCCAGGCATGGGGCCATGGTGCAGCCTCTCCAGGTATGAAGCCATGGAGCCGCCTCTCCAGGTATGGGGCCATGCTGCAGCCTCTCCAGGTATGGGGCCATGGTGCAGCCTCTCCAGGTATCGGCCCATGGTGCAGCCTCTCCAGGTATGGGGCCATGCTGCAGCCTCTCCAGGTATGGGGCCATGGTGCAGCCTCTCCAGGTATCGGCCCATGGTGCAGCCTCTCCAGGTATGGGGCCATGCTGCAGCCTCTCCAGGTATGGAGCCATGGTGCAGCCTCTCCAGGTATGGGGCCATGGTGCAGCCTCTCCAGGTATGGGGCCATGGTGCAGCTTCTCCAGGTATGGGGCCATGGTGCAGCCTCTCTCCAGGTATGGGGCCATGGTGCAGCCTCTCCAGGTATATGGCCATGGTGCAGCCTCTCCAGGTATGGGGCCACGGTGCAGCCTCTCCAGGTATGGGGCCATGGTGCAGCCTCTCCAGGTATGAGGCCATGGAGCAGCCTCTTCAGGTATGGGGCCATGGAGCACCATCTCCAGGTATGGGGCCATGGTGCAGCCTCTCCAGGTATGGGGCCATGGTGCAGCCTCTCCAGGTATGGGGCCATGCTGCAGCCTCTCCAGGTATGGGGCCATGGTTCAGCCTCTCCAGGTATGAGGCCATGGTGCAGCCTCTCCAGGTATGGGGCCATGGTGCAGCCTCTCCAGGTATGAGGCCATGGAGCAGCCTCTTCAGGTATGGGGCCATGGAGCACCATCTCCAGGTATGGGGCCATGGTGCAGCCTCTCCAGGTATGGGGCCATGCTGCAGCCTCTCCAGGTATGGGGCCATGGTTCAGCCTCTCCAGGTATGAGGCCATGGAGCAGCCTCTCCAGGTATGGGGCCATGGTGCAGCCTCTCCAGGTATGGGGCCATGGTGCAGCCTCTCCAGGTATGGGGCCATGGTGCAGCCTCTCCAAGTATGGGGCCATGGTGCAGCCATGTTGGGGATCTATCTATCTATCTATCTATCTATCTATCTATCTATCTATCTATCTCCTATCTATCTATCTATCTATCTATCTCCTATCTATCTATCTATCTATCTATCTATCTATCTATCTATCTATCTCATATCTATCTATCTATCTATCTATCTATCTATCTATCTCTCTATATATCTATCTATCTATCTCATATCTATCTATCTATCTCATATCTATCTATCTATCTATCTATCTATCTATCTATCTATCTCATATCTATCTATCTATCTATCTATCTATCTATCTATCTATCTATCTCATATCTATCTATCTATCTATCTATCTATCTATCTATCTATCTATCTATCTATCTCATATCTATCTATCTATCTCATATCTATCTATCTATCTATCTATCTATCTATCTATCTATCTATCTATCTCATATCTATCTCCTATCTATCTATCTATCTATCTATCTATCTATCTATCTATCTATCTATCTAATATCTATCTATCTATCTATCTATCTATCTATCTATCTATCTATCTCATATCTATCTATCTATCTATCTATCTATCTATCTATCTATCTCCTATCTATCTATCTATCTATCTATCTATCTATCTATCTATCTATTTATATATCCCACACAGTGGGGCACCCTCGATCGGGGTGTCTGGGGGGCAAAGCCCAAAACCCAGGATAGTCAAAATATCGGTGAGGGAGTCAGGCAGGAGGTATGTTTTGCCACGGTCCTGGGGGTATCCATATTTGGGATGCCCCAAGGGAAGTCCAGCAGACGGCCCTGGAATCTTTTAGCTCCACTGGGTTTTGTTCTGCTTTACCCTTCATTGAGAGGAGAAGGGAGTGCTCTGTCTCATACATTTCAGTGGAAGACAATGGGGCGGCAGCCACAAGTTATCCCATCATGGCTGCTCCAGTGATTTAGGGTGGACGGCCCCTTTAACTCCCTTATGAATGAGGACACAATGTAATCAGTAACTATATAGGATAATGGTGATTGGTGGCTTTGCCCCAGGTGAGCTCCTGCTCCGCTCGGTGATAATATCGCTTTTCCCGGCGCCGATCCGCGATGGATATCTATATATAAATAGTTTGCCGAGCCTTCGGAAAGTCTCCCGACATTGCGGGAGCGAGAGACAATGTCAGCTCGCCGGTCACCATGTAATTACTGGGAAAAAAAGGAAAAGACCTCGGCTGCCCGCAGGACACGCTGCACCGTTATATCCCCCATCCTGCGGGGGAGCCGCCATTCTTTATATTGCTGGGGAAGGTGTGGGGGGGGGGGTGCGCTAGATAGGAATGTGCCGGGAACAGCGAGAAATAACGAATTCACCTGCTCCTGGTCTGTAATATAAAGGATTCTAGGGCCGGACACTGGCTATCCCAGGGGCATCCCAAATCTGGATGTCCCACCGTGTAAAACCCCTCAGGGTTCCCATAAAAACTCACCTTTCCCCACTCCAGCGGCAGATGCAGCGGGCTCTGATTGTTAACAATGAGGAGCATAAACTACTGCATCCCATGCGTACGCTCCCACCCCAGTTCTTCAGGTAGGTCGGGGCAGGAGCGTGCCACTGAGGATACGGGGGGGGGGGCAGCGATGCTTACTGCCCATTGAATTTAATCAGAGCCCTAAGAGATGGATAGGAGAAGCCACGCCCCCTCATTGAGGGATGGATGAAGCCACACCCCCTCATTGAGGGATATATGAAGCCACGGCCCCTCATTCAAGGATAGATGAAGCCACGCCCCCCATTGAGGAATGGATGAAGCCACGTCCCTCATTTAGGGATGGATGAAGTTACGCCCCGTCATTGAGGGATGGGCGAAGCCACGCCCCCTCGTTGTGGAATGGGTGAAGCCACGCCCCCTGATTGAGGGATGGATGAAGCCACGCCCCCTCATTGAGGGATGGATGAAGCCATGCCCCTCATTTAGGGATGGATGAAGTTACGCCCCCTCATTGAGGGATGGGCGAAGCCACGCCCCCTCATTGAGGGATGGGTGAAGCCACGCCCCCTCATTGAGGGATGGATGAAGCCATGCCCCTCATTTAGGGATGGATGAAGTTACGCCCCCTCATTGAGGGATGGACAAAGCCACACCCCTCATTGAGGGATGGATGAAGCCACGCCCCCTCTATGAGGGATGGATAGGAGATAGGATGTAACAGCAATAGAATCACTTTAAATAGGCAAATGAATCATTTATTGCTGCAGATCTGCAGGTTACACCTCAAAGAGGGACAAATGAGAAGAACAAGGGACAGGGGGACATGGACTCCAAAGAGGAACAATCCCCCCAAATCAGGGACACTTGGGAGGTATAAAAAGTGTTTCTATTGTTGTAACTGTTAAATCCTATCTCCTATCTATCCCTCAATGAGGGGGTGTGGCTTCATCCATCCCTTGATGAGGGGCCTGGCTTCATTTACATATTGTCCCTCTTTGAGGTGTGACATGCAAATCTGCAGCAATAAATGATTTATTTGGATTTTTAAGGTGTTTCTATTGTTGTAACTGTTATATCCTATCTCCCATCCATCAATCAATGAGGAGGCGTGGCATCATCCATCCCTCGGCGAGGGATGCATGAAGCCACACACCCTCGTTGAGTGATGAATAGACGCCACGCCCCTCATTGATTGATGGATAGGAGATAGGATGTAACAGTTAAAGCAATAGAAACACTTCAAATAGGCAAATGAATCACTTATTGCTGAAAATCTGCATGTTACACCTCAAAGAGGGACAGTATGTAAATTAAGCCACCTCCCCCTCATTGAAAGATGCATAGGATAAACCACACCCCCTCATTAAGGGATGGATAGAAGCCACACCCCCTCCTTGATGAATGGATGAAGCCACGCTTCCTCATTGAGGAATGGATGAAGCCACACCCCCTCATTGAGGGATAGATGAAGCCACGCCCCCTCATTGAGGGATGAATAGGAGATAGGATGTAACAGGTACAACAATACAAACACTTTAAATAGGTAAATGAATCATTTATTGCTGCAGATCTGCATGTTACACCTCAAAGAGGGACAATATGTAAATTAAGCCACATCCCTCATTTAGGGATGGATGAAGCCACGCCCCCTAACTGAGGGATGTATAGGAGATAGGATTTAACAGTTAAATCAATAGAAACACTTTGAATAGGTAAATGAATCTTTTATTGCAGCAGATCTGTATGTTACACCTCATAGAGGGACAATATGTAAATGAATCCACGCCCCCACATAGAGGAATGGATGAAGCCACGCTCCCTCATTGAGGAATGGATGAAGCCACGCCTCCTCATTGAGGGATGGATGAAGTCACGCCCCCTCATTGAGGGATGGATGAAGCCACGCCCCCCCATTGAGGAATGGATGAAGCCACGCCCCCTCATTGAGGGATGGATGAAGCCACGCCCCCTCATTGAGGGATGGATGAAGTCACGCCCCCTCATTGAGGGATGGATAGGCGATACATTGTAACAGTTAAAACAATAGAAACACTTTGAATAGATAAATGAATTATTTATTGCTGCAGATCTGTATGTTACAGGCAGGCGCACTGCTAGAGGGATAGCGGGGATGCGGAGGCGAATGCTCCGTTGGACTCAGAAACAAGGTAAGTGTATGGGGCATCCCGGTTTTGGATGCTGCGTGGGGAGACAATCGATCGGCCTGGGAATCTTATAGGTTCGAGGTCGGCTTTTGTCCACTTTAAAGGGGAACTAAACGCGTGCAATTGCTCATTGATTACATAGTTAAAGAAGACAGTTTGCACCAATCAGAGGGCAGAATGAGGAGCAGCACACCGCTACCTCCAGCACCTATTTACTAACATTAGCGGACGCTCTAAAGATCCCAACTTGCCCCGAGAGTTCAACTGGAAATCTCAGCGCTGAACCTGATTGGACGATTCCTCTCTCCTGATACGTGGAGGCTGATTCATTACTAGCGGCAGGTACCGGCAAATGAGCGTCTGTAGCGAGGCCGCTAGTAGTCGCTGTGCTCGGCTAAGGTTCGCTGTTACCAAGCGCCTCAGTCGCTGGCCGGCATTGATGAATTTGATGTGTGAGTCGCTATAACACCAGTACAGAGCTATATGGGAGCGAACAGTAGCATCTGGTCAGTGTGAGCGACTCAAACCATATTCATCAAAAAAACAGCCTCACACAGCGCCGGTGCTCAGAATGATGTAGTTGTAGCCCAGAGCGCCAGACGCTGTGTGATTAAAGTCTGATTTTGAACACATATCCACCAGTAACAAAGCGAAAACACATGGAATGACATTGTTATAACACTGGGACATGAACACTTTAGTGACACACATGTAATGACAATTCTGCATATAATTATTATAAGTCAAAAACGTTTTCAAAAATGACTTTTTCTAGGCCAGGAGACATCACACAATGATTTGATAAAATTCGATAACAAATTTGATTTGATAAAAAAAATAATAAATAAAAGAAAACCCTGTTTAAACAGAAGAAAAGGAACTTCCATTGAAATGTATGGGAGAGCGACAGGTAGCGACAGGTAATACCTGGCTCTGAAAGCCAGAGCGCCGGCGCTATACGCTGAGCCGTCTGTGATGATGAATCGGACGCTACATGGCGCTGTTAGAGTCGCTCACCAGATTTGTTCTCATAAATGTGGTTTTGTGTACAGCGCCCGGTGTTCACCAGACGCTGCCTGCCGCTACGAGGCGCTACCTGGCGCTATCCCTTCATGAATAAACCCCAAAGTTTCCTGTCGTCATTATTAACTCTGTCAACTCCTGGGATCTCCATGGCGCGGAGCCTGATTGGACAATCTGAAACCGGACCTTCAGCATAGTTTAATGAAAAGCCCAAACCCTTAAAAAACTATTCCCCAGCATCTAAAATAATATACTTTAAGTTTTTAGTCACTTATTATTCTCTCCCCCACTGGGCCGCAACTCTGTTCAGGACTCTAGGATACGGGTGCCGCCATCTTGACTCAGCAGCATCACATACTGACATCACAGACGACGTGATGTCAGCGGCTCCGAGCGCACTGATTGGACGAGCGGCCACGCATGCGCCGTAGGACCGAGAAGAGGTGAGTTGGTTTCAGCCATCTGGGGGTTTCGTTTACTTCTTTTCTTCCTACCATACTTCTTATCTTCTGTCTTTGCTTTATATTGCCACATTCTTTCGTAACTCTCTCCATCTTCATTCTTTCCTTTCCTTTTTTATTTCCTTCCTTTCATCTATTCTTTCTTTCTTTATTTATTGCTTTATTTCTTTCTTTCTTCTACCTATCCTATCTTTTTTTCCTTTCTTTTTCCTTCCTTTCTTTTCTCCCCCTCTCTCTCCTCCTCTTTTTCTGCTGCACATATTTCTCTTTCTTTCTTTCTTTCTTTCTTTCTTTCTTTCTTTCTTTCTTTCTTTCTTTCTTACCTAGAAGAGGTGAGTTGGTTTCAGCCATCTGGGGGGGGGGGGGGTTGCTCTACTTCTTTTCTTTCTACCATACTTCTTACCTTCTGTCTTTGCTTTATATTATCACATTGTTTCGTAACTCTCTCCATCTTCATTCTTTCCTTTCCTTTTTTTCTTCCTTCCTTTCATCTATTCTTTCTTTCGTTCTTTTCTCTCTTGCCCTCCTCCCTCTGGCAGGGGACAGTCACCAGAATTGTTCCTTCATGCCCAATCTTTCTTTCTTTTTTTCTTTAATTCTTTCTATTTTTTCCCTATCTCTTTATCTCCTCCCTCTGGTGTGGGACAGTCATCACACTTGTTCCTTCATCCCGCATCTTTTTTTTCTTTCTTTCTTTCTTTCCCATTCTTTCTTTCTTTTTTCTTTCTCTCCTCCTCCCTCTGGTGTGGGGCATTCAACACACTCCCCCCCCGCTGCACACCTTTCATTCTATCTATCTATCTCATATCTATCTATCTATCTATCTATCTATCTATCTATCTATCTCATATCTATCTATCTATCTATATATCCCATATCTATCTATCTATCTATCTATCTATCTATCTATCTATCTCATATCTATCTCCTATCTATCTACATTTAGCATTGCCAAAGCAAAAAGGGAATAACAAATGGGGGGGGGGGGGGGGGGGTTGTTGGGTTATATGGGCAGGATTGGGTGTACAATGGTCCAGTGATGGTGGCAGGTGGAGAGGTATAGAGGCAGTGGGGGGTTGGGCGGGATTAAGGGGCAGTATATGGGTTTGAAATCCATAGATTCTAATTGTCCTTTTAGTTGGGGCAGTATAGAGGTGGGGTATAGGGGCAGTATAGGGGTATATCAGTCCATGGTCTCTTATGTTCCTCTCAGTTGGTGGCAGGTGGAGACATATTGGGCGGCTATTTGCAGGGTGGGCTCCTCTTCTCCCAGCAGGATGTGGAGTTTCCTCTCATCATCTATGGAGGTGAAGTCCGGGATGAGGGTGGAGAGTCTCTGGAAGTAAGTGTCCCTGGTGGATGAATATTTGCTGCAGTGTAGCAGGAAGTGGGCCTCATCCTCCAGGGCCCCCTGCTCACAGTGCTGGCACAGTCGGCTCTCCCGTGGCTTGTATGTCTGCCTGTGCCGGCCTGTCTCCATCTCCAGGCTGTGGGTGTTCAGTCTATAGAGGCTCAGGGTCTGCCTGTGTTTGGGGTGGTGCAGCCTCTCCAGGTATGGGGCCATGGTGCAGCCTCTCCAGGTATGGGGCCATGGTGCAGCCTCTCCAGGTATGGGGCCATGGTGCAGCCTCTCCAGGTATGGGGCCATGGTGTAGTTCCTCTTTAGTGATTGGTAGATGGTAAGTTTCTGGGAGTTGCTTAGTTCTTTCTTCCAATCCTCTATATATTGCTCCTGGCAGCTCTCTATCGCCCCCTTTATTTGGGCTTTTGTCAGGGCATGTCGGGGGTTTTGGCTGGACAGGTGACTGACACTCAGTTGGAGGGCACAGGGTTTGTTCTGGGCCCCATGGCTCAGGGAGGCTTTGTGGTGGTAGGAGTCGGGGCTGCTGCTCTGTATGTGCCCTCAGAATGACAGCGCCCTCTTCTGCACCTGGAACCATAGAGGGAACCTGCCCATGCACGCCATGTTGGAGGTGCTGCGATGAACCTGGAGGAGGTACTTGCAGAACTCCAGATGAAAGGTCTCTGTTGGGCTTGGGTCCCATTTGGACTGGTCTGGGTAGGTGATTGGGCTCCAAACCTCACTGCCATAAAGTAGGATTGGGGCAATGACCCCATCAAAGATCTTCATCCAGACCCTCACTGGTGGTTTGAGGTGGTACAGTCGCTTTTTGATGGCGTAGAAAGCTCTGCAGGCTTTTCCTTTCAGGGCCTCTATTGTTGGCTTAAAGCTCCCTGATTGGTTAAGCTCCAACCCCAGGTAGGTGTAGCTGTCGGTTTTTTCCAGTGCAGACCCGTTTAATGTGAAGGAGGGAATGGAGGCTTTATTCTGGCCCCTCTTCTGGAACACCATGACTTTGGTCTTCTTAGAATTGATGGGTAGTGCCCATGTGGTGCTGAATTTCTCCAGTACTGCCAGGCTGTCTTGGTGGCCTGTCTCTGTCGGGGACAGCAGCAGGAGGTCATCGGCGTACAGCAGGAACTTCACCTCGCGGTCATGCAGGAGGAGGCCTGGTGCTGAGGAAGCCTCCAGAGCTGCAGCCAGTTCATTGATGTAGATGTTGAAGAGCGTTGGGCTCAGGCTGCAGCCCTGTCTGACTCCTCGGCCCTGGTGGAAGTATGCCGTCCTCTTGCCATTCACCTTCACACTGCATTGGTTCCCAGTGTATGAGCTCTTGATGACATCATATGTTCTCCCCCTATTCCGCTCTGCAGGAGTTTCAGGAACAGGCCCGGGTGCCACACTGAGTCAAACGCCTTCTTGAAGTCCACAAAACAGGAGAAGATCTTCCCCTGTTTGGTGTTGTGGACGTGAGTCTTGATAAGGCTGTGCAGGGTGTAGATGTGGTCAGTGGTGCGATGGTTTGGCATGAACCCGGCTTGGCTTTTACTGAGGACCTCTTGCTGTGTGAGGAAGGTGAGGACCCTTCTGTTAATGATGCTGCTGAATAGCTTCCCCAGAGTGCTGCTGACACAGATCCCTCGGTAGTTCACTGGGTCATATTGGTCTCCATTTTTGTAGATAGGTGTTATGAGGCCTCAGTTCCAGTCTTGAGGGAAGTGTCCGGAGCTCAGGACCAGGGTGAATAGTTTTGCCAGTGCAGCGTGTATGTCTGGGGAGCTGTATTTGATCATCTCTGGCAGGATGCCGTCAGGGCCGCTGGCCTTTCTGCATTTCAGCAGGGAGATGTTTTCCTGGATTTCTTGCATGGTGATTGGCCAGTCTAGGGGGGTTTGGAAGTCCTTGATTGCCTCCTCCATGTCCCTCAGTTTTGTGGTTATTTGTTGTTGTTCTGGGGTTTGCTCTTCTTCAGGGAGGTTTTTGTAGAGGTCCCTGAAGTAGCTGAGCCAGATGTTGCCATTTTGGATGTGGAGGGAGTTTTTCTTTGGCTTTGTGCCGATATGGTGCCAGGTCTCCCAGAATGAGTTGTCCTGGAGGGAGTCCTCGAGCTGCTGGATTTTGTGGGAGAGATGCCTTTGTTTTTTCTCTCTGAGGGTGCGCTTGTA
>CM051235.1:10901250-10911250 GCA_027917425.1 Gastrophryne carolinensis
ATCTATCTATCTATCTATCTATCTATCTCATATCTATCTATCTATCTCATATCTATCTATCTATCTATCTATCTATCTATCTATCTATCTCATATCTATCTATCTATCTATCTATCTATCTATCTATCTATCTATCCCATATCTATCTATCTATCTATCTATCTATCTATCTATCTATCTATCTATCTCATATCTATCTATCATCTATCTATTTATCTATCTCATATCTATCTATCTATCTCATATCTATCTATCTATCTATCTATCTATCTATCTATCTCATATCTATCTATCTATCTATCTATCTATCTATCTATCTATCTCATATCTATCTATCTATCTATCTATCTATCTATCTATCTATCTATCTCATATCTATCTATCTATCTATCTATCTATCTCATATCTATCTATCTATCTATCTATCTATCTATCTATCTCATATCTATCTATCTATCTATCTATCTATCTATCTATCTATCTATCTCATATCTATCTATCTATCTATCTATCTATCTATCTATCTATCTCCTTTCTTTCTTTCTCTCTCTTCTCTCTCCTCCCTGTGGTGTGGAGGTGGTCGGCACCATTGTCTGTGTTGGTTGTGATTTGAATGTTGCCGCTGACTGGAGACTCCTATTCATTATGTCAGAGACACTGGGGGGGGTCACTGCAGTCTCAGTGGGGGGGGGGGGCACGTGTGCTGGAGCCACAGAGGGGCAATAATCTGGTGATCACACATGTGCCCCCCCCCCCTCCCCATCACTAAGCTGCCTCTGCTCTGGCTGGAGACAGGGAGGGGTAGAGGTCCCCTTTAAAGAGCCGCACACAACCTGCAGCGCTGCAATATCATTGGCCGATGACGATTCTCCTCTTGTTTTTTATTTTTGGGATGGAGTGCGGAAGGGTTAGAACTGCCTCAAAGTTTTGTTACCCACCCGAGAACCTCTCCACTACAACACCTAATCATTTAAAGCCAGAGCAATCTATAAGAATCCCGAGCTGATCGGCTTCCCCGAGGCGTCTAAAATCGGGGGCACCCCGTACACTTACCTTGTTTCCTGTTGGCGGCATCATCCCCACTATCCTCTATCAGGGGGCGTGTCTGCTTCAGGCATTTGTGAATGGCAGATCCAAGCGCACTGATTGGACGCGGACGCACATGCACTATAGGACCGGGTTTTGGCGATCTGGGGGCATCCCCGATCCCCTGGGGAAAGGACCCGGGTTTTGGTCCACTTTAAAGCAGATCTAAACCTGGGATTTTTTTCCGAATCGGAAACCCCCCAGTTATCCCAGTAACACTCACCTTGCCGCACTCCAACGGTGCATGCAGCGGCTTTTTTTATTTCCTCTCATCTCCCGTTCTCCTTATATTCTTATCATTTGCTTTTCTTGCCTTTTCCTCCCCATCATTTTTCCTTTTCTCCTCCCCTTTCTCCCTTCAGAAGTCCTTATTTCACTTTCTCTCTTTCTTTCTAGTTCTTTCTCTTTTCTTTCTCTTCATACATAACATCTTTTTTTCTTTTCCTTCCATCTTCATGATTCTCTTTTCTTTCTCTCTCCATAGATCTTTCTTTTTTTCTTTCTTTCTCTCTTCCTTCTTTTATTTTCTCCCTCCATTTCTTGATTTCCTCACACCTCCCATTTTCCTCATGTTCTTATCTTCTGCTTTTCTTACCTTTTCCCCCCAATGAGTTTCCCTTTTCTACTTCCCTTTCTCCCTTCAGAAGTCTTTATTTACCTTTCTTTCTGCCTCTTCATACATAACACCCTTTTTCTTTTCCTTTGATCGTCTTGATTCTCTTTTCTTATTATTTATTCTCTCTCTTTCTCTCTTCCTAAATCTTTCTCCCTTCATTATTTTTTCTTTCTTTCTTTCTTTCTTTCTTTCTTTCTTTCTTTCTTTCTTTTTTCTCTCTCTCTTTTTTTCTCTCTTCCTAAATCTTTCTCCCTCTTCATTATTTTTTCTTTCTTTCTCTCTTTCTTTCTTTCTTTCTTTCTTTCTTTCTTTCTTTCTTTCTTTCTTTCTCTTTGTTTCTTTCTTCCTTTCTTTCTTCCTCTTCATTATTTTTTCTTTCTTTTTCCTTCTTTCTCTTTCTTTCTTTCTTTCTCTTTCTGTTTCTTTCTTTCTTTTTTCTCTCTCTCTCTTTCTTTCTTTCTTCCTAAATCTTTATCCCTCTTCATTATTCTCTTTCTTTCTTTCCTTCTTTTTCTTTCTTTCTTTTTTCTCTCTTTCTTTCTCTCTTCCTAAATCTTTCTTCCTTCTTCCTTCATTATTTTTTCTTTCTATCTCTTTCTTTCTCTATTTCTGTTTCTTTCTTTCTTTTTTCTCTCTCTCTTTTTTTCTCTCTTCCTTAATCTTTCTCCCTCTTCATTATTTTTTCTTTCTTTCTCTTTCTTTCTTTCTTTCTCTTTTTTTCTTTCTTTCTTTCTTTCTTTTTCTTTCTTTCTTTCTTTTCTCTCTCTCTCTCTCTTTCTTTCTCTCTTCCTAAATCTTTCTCCCTCTTCATTATTTTTTCTTTCTTCTTTCTTTCTTTCTTTCTTTCATTCTTTCTCTCGTTCTGTTTCTTTCTTTTTTCTCTCTCTCTTTTTTTCTCTCTTCCTAAATCTTTCTCCCTCTTCATTATTTTTTCTTTCTTTTTCCTTCTTTCTCTTTCTTTCTTTCTCTCTTTCTGTTTCTTTCTTTCTTTTTTCTCTCTCTCTCTCTTTCTTTCTCTCTTCCTAAATCTTTGTCCCTCTTCATTATTCTCTTTCTTTCTTTCCTTCTTTCTTTTTCTTTCTTTCTTTTTTCTCTCTTTCTTTCTCTCTTCCTAAATCTTTCTCCCTTCATTTTTTTTTCTTTCTATCTCTTTCTTTCTCTATTTCTGTTTCTTTCTTTCTTTTTTCTCTCTCTCTCTTTCTTTCTCTCTTCCTAAATCTTTCTCCCTCTTCATTATTTGTTTCTTTCTTTCTCTTTCCTTCTTTCTTTCTGTCTTTCTTTCTTTCTCTCGTTCTGTTTCTTTCTTTTTTTTCTCTCTCCCTCTATCTTTCTCTCTTCCTATCTCATTTTCTTTCCTGTTTCTCTCTCCTTGTCTTCTTTCATTTTTTGTCCATTTTACCTGTTATGCTGCTTTTTTCTTTTTTTTAGTTTCTATTCAGACAATTACCTTTGCTGCTCTCACATATTGGGGGGGGGGGGGGGTCAGTGACACATTGTGCAGCTGTTAGGGGGGAACTCCGGACTCGGCCCCATCTGGCCTCTCCTATGAATAGAGAAGCTTCCCGGGAGATTAGCAGGTGTCAGAGCTTCTCTGGAAATGCTGACGCGGGATTGGCCCGTTCGAACGAGGCTCCGGCTGCTGATTGGAGGATGAGCGGAGAGGTCAGACCTGGGGACCTTTTCTATACAGGAGTCAGATCTTGACCCTCCAGTGGCAGATGAATTCCTCCGGGGAGTTTTTTTCTTTTTTTTTTCTTTCTTTTGTCGGTTATTTCATTTCTATGAACAGCTGGAGGAAGTGGAGCGTGCGCTGCATCTGGCGCTGCGATATGTTACCGTAGAGCCCCGCTGCGGGGGCGTGGAGTCGCAGATAGTTTTGGCTGGAGTCAGAAAAAAAGGTTCCAACTCATAACATAACGTCACAACTATCAGGTGGATTCATGACTAGCGCCAGGTAACGGCAGATGAGCGTCTGTACAGCGGCGCGGGGAGGCCGATTCATTAATAGCGCCAGGTAGCGCCAGATGAGCGACTGTAGCGTGATTTTTTCAGCGCCAGCCAGTATTCGCTGTGCTTGGCCGGCATTAGCTTGATGACAGCGACTCAGTCGGTGTGCGGTAATGTTGAATACGGGCTGGGGGGTCGCTGTTTCACAGGTTCAGCGTTGTATGTGAGCGCCTGACAACGAATGGCCAGAGCGAACGGCTAGCTTCATATTCATCAACAAATCACGCTCCGAATGTGCTGTCGCTGTCCATTCCTTGTTTAAACCCCAGAGCGCTGGCGGCGATCTGTATTAACTAGTTTTTAACCCCTAAACAACCATATTTTTTGAATGTAACATTATACATGTTTTTAGAATCATTTTGTAATATGAATACATTAATCTCAGACCTGTTAGATCAATTCTGCACAAATTTTTTTTTTAATTTTTTTTGACTTAAAAATAATTCCTAACATTGCAGAAGTGGTCTCCGAATTTTTGACATTAAAAAAAAAAAAAAAAAATAATAATACCAATTAATTATGATTAATTATAGATTGCTCCATTGAAATGCATTGGACATCGCCAGGGAGCGACAGCTCATACCTGGCGCTGTGAGGGAATTTGCAGCGGCGCTGTTCGGTCCAGGCGGCTTCATAATGAATGCCTCGCTAGCCGTCGCTCTCGTCGGCGCTAGCCTCATTTTGCTTGATAAATGCGTCATTGTGACCGCCGCTGGGCGTACTTGAGTCGGTAGTCGCCGTTAGCTGCCGGTACCTGGCGCTCGTCAGACACTACCTGGCGCTAGCCCGTGATAAATAAGGCCCTAAGTATACGCTGTGATAGGCCGTGAGGCGCTATTACAGAGCACCTCAGTCGCTGTAGTAACATTGGGCCTTATTCATGAAGCTCTAGCGCCAGGTAGCGCCTGTACAGCGTCAGGTAGCGTCAGGCAGCGTCAGGTGAACGCCGGACACGGCAGCAATTACACATTTATGAAGCCGAATCTAGTGAGCGACTGGAACAACGCCATGTAGCGTCCGATTCATCATTATCCCAGGCTCAGCGCACAGCGCCGGCGTTCAGCCTTGCGGAGCGCCGTGTCTTACCTGTCGCTACCTGGCGTCTCCCATACATTTCTATGGACGATCCTTATAATCCCTTTCCTGACCCCAATTATTATTTTTTAGTTTATTAAAAAAACTCAAATCTTTCTGACATGTATCCTGGGCAAGAAAATGACATTTTTGAAAACTTTTTGGATTAATAATATTTTTATGCAGAATTGTCATTACATGTCTGGTATTAAAGTGTCATGTTACAATGTAATAACAATGTAACTCCATGTGTTTTCGCTTCGTTACTAGTGGATACATGTTCAAAAGCAGACTTTAATCACACAGCCTCTGGCGCTATGGGCTACACCTACATGAGTTTGAGCGCCGGCGATGTTTGAGGCTGTTTTTTTGATGATTGTGATGTGAGTCAGTCACACTGAGCTGGCGTTACGGTTCGCTCACATACAGCGTAGTACTGCGACTCTCACAACATATTCATCAATGCCGGGCAGCAACTGAGGCGCTCTGAAGCAACAAACCACGGCCGAGCACAGCGACTTCTATCGGGCACCCTGAAATCCGCTCTACAGACGCTCATCTGTCGCTACCTGGCGTTAGTAATGAATCAGCCTGCCAGCCGGGATTGATGAATTTGATGTGTGAGTCACTATATAACACCAGTACAGCTTTATATGGGAGCGAACGGTAGTGACTGGTCAGTGTGAGCGACTCAAACCATATTCATAAAAAAACAGCCTCACACAGCGCCGGCGCTCAAAATTGTGTTGCTGTAGCCCAGAGCGCCAGACGCTGTGTGATTAAAGTCTGTATTTGAACACATATCCACCAGTAAAAAAGCAAAAACACATGCAATGACATTGTTATAACACTGTGACACTGACACTTTAATACCAGACATGTAAGGACAATTCTGCATACAAATATAAAAAGTCAAAAAAGTTTTCAAAAATTGACTTTTAATAGGCCAGGAGAGGTCACACAATGATTGAAGAGAAAAAAAAAATTAAAAGAAAACCCTGTTTAAAGAGAAGAAAAGTAACGTCCATTGAAATGTATGGGAGAGCGACAGGTAGAGACAGGTAATACCAGGCTCTGGAAGCTAGAGCGCCGACGCTATACACTGAGCCGCCTGTAATAATACATGTGACGCTACATGGCGCTGTTAGAGGCGCTATACACTGACCTGCCTGTAATAATACATGTGACGCTACATGGCGCTGTTAGAGGCTCTATACACTGAGCCGCCTGTAATAATACATGTGACACTACATGGCGCTGTTAGAGGCGCTATACACTGACCTGCCTGTAATAATACATGTGACGCTACATTGCGCTGTTAGAGGCGCTATACACTGACCTGCCTGTAATAATACATGTGACACTACATGGCGCTGTTAGAGGCGCTATACACTGACCTGCCTGTAATAATACATGTGACGCTACATGGCGCTGTTAGAGGCGCTATACACTGACCTGCCTGTAATAATACATGTGACGCTACATGGCGCTGTTAGAGGCGCTATACACTGACCTGCCTGTAATAATACATGTGACGCTACATGGCGCTGTTAGAGGCTCTATACACTGAACCGCCTGTAATAATACATGTGACACTACATGGCGCTGTTAGAGGCGCTATACACTGACCTGCCTGTAATAATACATGTGACGCTACATTGCGCTGTTAGAGGCGCTATACACTGACCTGCCTGTAATAATACATGTGACACTACATGGCGCTGTTAGAGGCGCTATACACTGACCTGCCTGTAATAATACATGTGACGCTACATGGCGCTGTTAGAGGCGCTATACACTGACCTGCCTGTAATAATACATGTGACGCTACATGGCGCTGTTAGAGGCTCTATACACTGAGCCGCCTGTAATAATACATGTGACGCTACATGGTGCTGTTAGAGGCGCTATACACTGACCTGCCTGTAATAATACATGTGACACTACATGGCGCTGTTAGAGGCGCTATACACTGACCTGCCTGTAATAATACATGTGACGCTACATGGCGCTGTTAGAGGCTCTATACACTGAGCCGCCTGTAATAATACATGTGACGCTACATGTCGCTGTTAGAGGCGCTATACACTGACCTGCCTGTAATAATACATGTGACGCTACATGGCGCTGTTAGAGGCGCTATACACTGACCTGCCTGTAATAATACATGTGACACTACATGACGCTGTTAGAGGCGCTATACTGAGCCATCTGTAATAATACATGTGACACTACATGGCGCTATTAGAGGCGCTATACACTGACCTGCCTGAAATAATACATGTGACACTACATGGCGCTGTTAGAGGCGCTATACACTGACCTGCCTGAAATAATACATGTGACGCTACATGGCGCTGTTAGAGGCGCTATACACTGACCTGCCTGTAATAATACATGTGACACTACATGGCGCTGTTAGAGGCGCTATACACTGACCTGCCTGTAATAATACATGTGACGCTACATTGCGCTGTTAGAGGCGCTATACACTGACCTGCCTGTAATAATACATGTGACACTACATGGCGCTGTTAGAGGCGCTATACACTGACCTGCCTGTAATAATACATGTGACGCTACATGGCGCTGTTAGAGGCGCTATACACTGACCTGCCTGTAATAATACATGTGACGCTACATGGCGCTGTTAGAGGCTCTATACACTGAGCCGCCTGTAATAATACATGTGACACTACATGGCGCTGTTAGAGGCGCTATACACTGACCTGCCTGTAATAATACATGTGACGCTACATGGCGCTGTTAGAGGCGCTATACACTGACCTGCCTGTAATAATACATGTGACGCTACATGGCGCTGTTAGAGGCGCTATACACTGACCTGCCTGTAATAATACATGTGACGCTACATGGCGCTGTTAGAGGCGCTATACACTGACCTGCCTGTAATAATACATGTGACACTACATGGCGCTGTTAGAGGTGCTATACACTGACCTGCCTGTAATAATACATGTAACGCTACATGGCGCCGTTAGAGGCTCTATACACTGACCTGCCTGTAATAATACATGTGACGCTACATGGCGCTGTTAGAGGCACTCACCAGATTCACTTTCATAAATGTGGTTTCTCGTACAGCGCCTGGCGTTCACCAGACGCTGCCTGCCGCTACGAGGCGCTACCTGGCGCTATCCCTTCATGAATAACTCCCTTTATTAAAAGACATATAACATATAAACAACACTACATACTGTATGGGACATTGCACTATTAAATCACATGCAAACCGAAATCATACATTAAAAATATCCATGTGGCAATAATCCCAAAAAAGCGCAATGTGCAAAAAAAAATAACTGTGCAACAAAATCCTTTGTATTAAAGCGCAAGGTAACCACCTGTAAGTCTTCTAATTCTACTTCCCTTCCTAGTTCATAATCCCATAATCAGAATCCATTATAAAGTGCCTGTACCTAATGAACTATCCCTTGGGCAGGCTGATTCATCACTAACGCCAGGTAGCGACAGATGAGCGTCTGTAGCGGCATTTTCAGAGCGCCCGCTAGTAGTCGCTGTGCTCAGCCGTGGGTCGCTACTTCATAGCGACTCAGTCGCTGTTCCGTAATGTTGAATTCCTTGTGAGGAGTCGCTATTTGACCAGTACAGCGCTGTATGGGAGCGCATGTTAGCGACTGCTCATAGCGACCGACTCACACCATATTCAGCAAAAAAACAGCCTCACAAATCTCTGGCGCTGAAAAATAGTTGTTTGAACCCATAGCGCAGGAGGCTGTGTGATTAAAGTCTGTTTTTCAGCATCTATCCACCAGTAACAAAGCGAAAAGATATGGAATTACATTGTAACAACATTGTAACATGAACACTTTAATGGCAGAGCTGTAATGTCATTTCTGAGGAAATATATAAAAAATGAAAAATTATGAAAAAACTGCTTATTCAATGTCAGAAGAGGTCACAGAATTATTTGTGATTTTTTTGAAAAAAAAAAAACAAAAACCCAGTTTAAAGAGAAAAGTTTCGTCCATTGAAATGTATGGGAGAGCGACAGGTAGCGAGAGGTCATACCTGGCGCTGTGCAAGGCTGAACGCTGGCGCTGTTCGCTGAGGCTGTGAAAATGATGAATCAGACGCTACATGGCGCTATCCCAGTCGCTAAACAGATTCTGCTTGATAAATGTGTAATTGCGTGCCGCGTCCGGCGTTCACCAGTCGCTACCTGTCGCTACCTCTCATTAACCAGGCGCTATCTGACGCTATCCCTTCTTAAATAAGGGCCTAAATGTGTACCCCCAACTGGAGCACAACCCGGAGGGGAATGAAGTCATAAGACATAATAATACATATAAATGATGACTTTACCAATAGCGGAACAGTGCAGTGCCACCACTTTCCACGCGTTCCATGACAGCTGGCAACCCATCACTTCATCAGGGCGAAGTGTCCTATAGATACCCCACCCGTCCCCCCTTCCCCTTTATACGTCAGCTGTCGCCCACACTCCGTCCGGTATTCCCACACCTCCGTTGGCCCCCTACTTACCTTTTGGATGTCGCCTGCTGCGCAACATCCGGCTGCTTCGGGGCCCAATCCTCACCCCCGTCGGTCAATTAGGGGTTTATTCATCAAGGGATAGCGTCAGGTAGTGCCTCGTAGCGAGAGGTAGCAAACAGTGAACGCCGGGCGTTGTACGCAAAACCACATTTATCAAAGCGATTCCGGTGAGCAACTCTAACAGCGCCATGTAGCGTCCGATTCATCATCACAGAAGGCTCAGCGTATAGTGCCGGTATTACCTGTCGCTACCTGTCGCTCTCCCATACATTTCAATGGACGTTACCTTTCTTCTCTTTAAACTGGGTTTTATTTTACATTTTTTTTTTTTTTTCGTTTTGTATCAAATCATTGTGTGACCTCTCCTGGCTTATTTAAATACATTTTTTATTTTTGTTTTATTTTTTTTATTTTTTTATGCAGAATTGTCATTACAGGTCTGGCAGGAAAGTGTTAATGTCACAATGTTATAACAATGTCATTCCATGTGTTTTCGGTTTGTTACTGGTGGATACACAGCGCCTGGTGCTCTGAGCTACAGCGACACAATTTTGATGGATATGTTTTGAATTGCTCACACTAAACAGTCGCTACTGTTTGCTCCCATATAGCGCTGTACTGGTGTTACAGCGACTCACACATCAGATTCATCAATGCCGGCCAGCGACTGAGGCGCTC
>CM051235.1:10918750-10946250 GCA_027917425.1 Gastrophryne carolinensis
CCTGTATCCTCCCTTATACCCTAATAGAGTGTAAGCTCTTCTCCTGTATCCTCCCTTATACCCTAATAGAGTGTAAGCTCTTCTCCTTCTGTATCCTCCCTTATACCCTAATAGAGTGTAAGCTCTTCTCCTTCTGTATCCTCCCTTATACCCTAATAGAGTGTAAGCTCTTCTCCTCCTGTATCCTCCCTTATACCCTAATAGATTGTAAGCTCTTCTCCTTCTGTATCCTCCCTTATACCCTAATAGAGTGTAAGCTCTTCTCCTCCTGTATCCTCCCTTATACCCTAATAGAGTGTAAGCTCTTCTCCTCCTGTATCCTCCCTTATACCCTAATAGAGTGTAAGCTCTTCTCCTCCTGTATCCTCCCTTATACCCTAATAGAGTGTAAGCTCTTCTCCTTCTATATCCTCCCTTATACCCTAATAGAGTGTAAGCTCTTCTCCTCCTGTATCCTCCCTTATACCCTAATAGAGTGTAAGCTCTTCTCCTCCTGTATCCTCCCTTATACCCTAATAGAGTGTAAGCTCTTCTCCTCCTGTATCCTCCCTTATACCCTAATAGAGTGTAAGCTCTTCTCCTCCTGTATCCTCCCTTATACCCTAATAGAGTGTAAGCTCTTCTCCTTCTGTATCCTCCCTTATACCCTAATAGAGTGTAAGCTCTTCTCCTCCTGTATCCTCCCTTATACCCTAATAGAGTGTAAGCTCTTCTCCTCCTGTATCCTCCCTTATACCCTAATAGATTGTAAGCTCTTCTCCTTCTGTATCCTCCCTTATACCCTAATAGAGTGTAAGCTCTTCTCCTCCTGTATCCTCCCTTATACCCTAATAGAGTGTAAGCTCTTCTCCTCCTGTATCCTCCCTTATACCCTAATAGATTGTAAGCTCTTCTCCTTCTGTATCCTCCCTTATACCCTAATAGAGTGTAAGCTCTTCTCCTCCTGTATCCTCCCTTATACCCTAATAGAGTGTAAGCTCTTCTCCTCCTGTATCCTCCCTTATACCCTAATAGAGTGTAAGCTCTTCTCCTCCTGTATCCTCCCTTATACCCTAATAGAGTGTAAGCTCTTCTCCTCCTGTATCCTCCCTTATACCCTAATAGAGTGTAAGCTCTTCTCCTTCTGTATCCTCCCTTATACCCTAATAGAGTGTAAGCTCTTCTCCTTCTGTATCCTCCCTTATACCCTAATAGAGTGTAAGCTCTTCTCCTCCTGTATCCTCCCTTATACCCTAATAGAGTGTAAGCTCTTCTCCTCCTGTATCCTCCCTTATACCCTAATAGAGTGTAAGCTCTTCTCCTCCTGTATCCTCCCTTATACCCTAATAGAGTGTAAGCTCTTCTCCTCCTGTATCCTCCCTTATACCCTAATAGAGTGTAAGCTCTTCTCCTCCTGTATCCTCCCTTATACCCTAATAGAGTGTAAGCTCTTCTCCTCCTGTATCCTCCCTTATACCCTAATAGATTGTAAGCTCTTCTCCTCCTGTATCCTCCCTTATACCCTAATAGAGTGTAAGCTCTTCTCCTCCTGTATCCTCCCTTATACCCTAATAGAGTGTAAGCTCTTCTCCTCCTGTATCCTCCCTTATACCCTAATAGAGTGTAAGCTCTTCTCCTTCTGTATCCTCCCTTATACCCTAATAGAGTGTAAGCTCTTCTCCTTCTGTATCCTCCCTTATACCCTAATAGAGTGTAAGCTCTTCTCCTCCTGTATCCTCCCTTATACCCTAATAGAGTGTAAGCTCTTCTCCTCCTGTATCCTCCCTTATACCCTAATAGATTGTAAGCTCTTCTCCTCCTGTATCCTCCCTTATACCCTAATAGAGTGTAAGCTCTTCTCCTCCTGTATCCTCCCTTATACCCTAATAGATTGTAAGCTCTTCTCCTCCTGTATCCTCCCTTATACCCTAATAGATTGTAAGCTCTTCTCCTCCTGTATCCTCCCTTATACCCTAATAGAGTGTAAGCTCTTCTCCTTCTGTATCCTCCCTTATACCCTAATAGAGTGTAAGCTCTTCTCCTCCTGTATCCTCCCTTATACACTAATAGAGTGTAAGCTCTTCTCCTCCTGTATCCTCCCTTATACCCTAATAGATTGTAAGCTCTTCTCCTCCTGTATCCTCCCTTATACCCTAATAGAGTGTAAGCTCTTCTCCTCCTGTATCCTCCCTTATACCCTAATAGAGTGTAAGCTCTTCTCCTCCTGTATCCTCCCTTATACCCTAATAGAGTGTAAGCTCTTCTCCTCCTGTATCCTCCCTTATACCCTAATAGAGTGTAAGCTCTTCTCCTCCTGTATCCTCCCTTATACCCTAATAGAGTGTAAGCTCTTCTCCTCCTGTATCCTCCCTTATACCCTAATAGATTGTAAGCTCTTCTCCTCCTGTATCCTCCCTTATACCCTAATAGATTGTAAGCTCTTCTCCTCCTGTATCCTCCCTTATACCCTAATAGAGTGTAAGCTCTTCTCCTCCTGTATCCTCCCTTATACCCTAATAGAGTGTAAGCTCTTCTCCTCCTGTATCCTCCCTTATACCCTAATAGAGTGTAAGCTCTTCTCCTCCTGTATCCTCCCTTATACCCTAATAGAGTGTAAGCTCTTCTCCTCCTGTATCCTCCCTTATACCCTAATAGAGTGTAAGCTCTTCTCCTCCTGTATCCTCCCTTATACCCTAATAGAGTGTAAGCTCTTCTCCTCCTGTATCCTCCCTTATACCCTAATAGAGTGTAAGCTCTTCTCCTTCTGTATCCTCCCTTATACCCTAATAGAGTGTAAGCTCTTCTCCTTCTGTATCCTCCCTTATACCCTAATAGAGTGTAAGCTCTTCTCCTCCTGTATCCTCCCTTATACCCTAATAGAGTGTAAGCTCTTCTCCTCCTGTATCCTCCCTTATACCCTAATAGAGTGTAAGCTCTTCTCCTCCTGTATCCTCCCTTATACCCTAATAGAGTGTAAGCTCTTCTCCTCCTGTATCCTCCCTTATACCCTAATAGAGTGTAAGCTCTTCTCCTCCTGTATCCTCCCTTATACCCTAATAGAGTGTAAGCTCTTCTCCTCCTGTATCCTCCCTTATACCCTAATAGATTGTAAGCTCTTCTCCTCCTGTATCCTCCCTTATACCCTAATAGAGTGTAAGCTCTTCTCCTCCTGTATCCTCCCTTATACCCTAATAGAGTGTAAGCTCTTCTCCTCCTGTATCCTCCCTTATACCCTAATAGAGTGTAAGCTCTTCTCCTTCTGTATCCTCCCTTATACCCTAATAGAGTGTAAGCTCTTCTCCTTCTGTATCCTCCCTTATACCCTAATAGAGTGTAAGCTCTTCTCCTCCTGTATCCTCCCTTATACCCTAATAGAGTGTAAGCTCTTCTCCTCCTGTATCCTCCCTTATACCCTAATAGATTGTAAGCTCTTCTCCTCCTGTATCCTCCCTTATACCCTAATAGAGTGTAAGCTCTTCTCCTCCTGTATCCTCCCTTATACCCTAATAGATTGTAAGCTCTTCTCCTCCTGTATCCTCCCTTATACCCTAATAGATTGTAAGCTCTTCTCCTCCTGTATCCTCCCTTATACCCTAATAGAGTGTAAGCTCTTCTCCTTCTGTATCCTCCCTTATACCCTAATAGAGTGTAAGCTCTTCTCCTCCTGTATCCTCCCTTATACCCTAATAGAGTGTAAGCTCTTCTCCTCCTGTATCCTCCCTTATACCCTAATAGAGTGTAAGCTCTTCTCCTCCTGTATCCTCCCTTATACCCTAATAGATTGTAAGCTCTTCTCCTCCTGTATCCTCCCTTATACCCTAATAGATTGTAAGCTCTTCTCCTCCTGTATCCTCCCTTATACCCTAATAGAGTGTAAGCTCTTCTCCTCCTGTATCCTCCCTTATACCCTAATAGAGTGTAAGCTCTTCTCCTCCTGTATCCTCCCTTATACCCTAATAGAGTGTAAGCTCTTCTCCTCCTGTATCCTCCCTTATACCCTAATAGAGTGTAAGCTCTTCTCCTCCTGTATCCTCCCTTATACCCTAATAGAGTGTAAGCTCTTCTCCTCCTGTATCCTCCCTTATACCCTAATAGATTGTAAGCTCTTCTCCTCCTGTATCCTCCCTTATACCCTAATAGATTGTAAGCTCTTCTCCTCCTGTATCCTCCCTTATGCCCTAATAGAGTGTAAGCTCTTCTCCTCCTGTATCTCTCCTTATACCCTAATAGAGTGTAAGCTCTTCTCCTCCTGTATCCTCCCTTATACCCTAATAGAGTGTAAGCTCTTCTCCTCCTGTATCCTCCCTTATACCCTAATAGAGTGTAAGCTCTTCTCCTCCTGTATCCTCCCTTATACCCTAATAGAGTGTAAGCTCTTCTCCTCCTGTATCCTCCCTTATACCCTAATAGATTGTAAGCTCTTCTCCTCCTGTATCCTCCCTTATACCCTAATAGATTGTAAGCTCTTCTCCTCCTGTATCCTCCCTTATACCCTAATAGAGTGTAAGCTCTTCTCCTCCTGTATCCTCCCTTATACCCTAATAGAGTGTAAGCTCTTCTCCTCCTGTATCCTCCCTTATACCCTAATAGATTGTAAGCTCTTCTCCTCCTGTATCCTCCCTTATACCCTAATAGAGTGTAAGCTCTTCTCCTCCTGTATCCTCCCTTATACCCTAATAGAGTGTAAGCTCTTCTCCTCCTGTATCCTCCCTTATACCCTAATAGATTATAAGCTTGTATCTAACCACCAGTGTTCCCCATTTTGCTCATTTTTCTGGCACATGTCACATCACAGCAGTTACATTTTTGAATGTGGCCCTGAATCCTGATTGGCTGCTGCAGTTCCATTGTGATGTCAGTTAATCTCCTCTGGTGCTAATTAATAGATGTGGAATCTTCAATGGCCGGGGAGGAGCTGCAGAATACAATGGAGAGTGCGCACACACAGGAGGGAAAAGGAATCAAGAAATGGTGGATAGAAGGGAAGAAAGGGAGGGACGGAGAACAAAGACAGGAATGGAACAGAACTGAGAAAAACAAGAAAGGCAATGGAATGGTGAAATGGAGGAAAGAATTTTTAGTGTAGAAATGGAGGAAAGAATAGAAAGAATCAGGTATGGAAATAAAGAAAGGAAGGCAAATATAAAGACAAAAAGAAGAGAGAAATGGATGAAAATGAATGAAAGAAGGTAAGGAAGCTGGTCTTGAATTGGCCCCAATATAGGAAGAATGGGAGTGAGAAAGATAAAGGAAGCAAGAAAGTAAGAAAACAGAAAAGTGAAAGTAATAGAAATAGAAATAGGAAAATAAGATAAAAATAGAAGAAAATGAAGGGAATCGGAAGGAGGGGAAAAAGAAAAAGAAAGAAAGGAGAAAACAGAAAGAAAAAAGGGAGAAAGAAGAAAAGAGAGGATACAAAGGAAAGAAAAATAAATAGAGAAAAGGGGGGAGGGAAGGAAGGAAGGAAGATAGAAAGTAGAAAGGAAGAAAGGGGAAAAATAGAGGAGAGACATAAAAGAATGAAAGAAGCAAAGCACAAAGGAGATAAGGAAGCTGGCGTTGAGTTGGCCCCAGTATAGGAAGGATGAGGGCAAGAAAGAGAAAGAAGACGAGAAAGTAACAAAAATTAAAAGTGAAAATAAGGGAGAGTGAGAGAAATGAGAAATGAAAAGAAAGAAGGAAATGGATGAAGTAAGAGGAAAGCAGGAAAGAACACAGGAGAAAAGGAAGGAAGTGGGGGGTGGGGGGGGGGAAGTGAGAAAGGAAAAAACTGAAATAAGGCAAAAAGAAAGACAGTAAGAAAAACAAATAAAAACTGAAGGGAGGAAACGAAGGAAAAGAATGAAGAGACAAAATGAGGGAAGGAAGGAAGAGAGTATGAAGGGAAAAAAGGGAGAAAAGAAGGAAAGTGGAAGAAGAATGAAATAACAAACAAATGAATGAAATGATAGAAGGAAGTTAGTGTTGAATTGGCCCTAATGTAGGAAGAATGAGAACAAGAAGGGAAAGGAAGTGAGAAAATAAGAAAAAAGAAAAGTGAAAGTAAGAAAGTGAGAAATAAAGTAAGATTAAGAAAGAGAAATGGGGGAGTAAGAAGAAGTGAGGAAAGAAAACTGGGAAATTGAGAAATGGGAAATGGAGCAGAGGAAAGAAAAAAAAAAGAAAAAAAATTGGGGGAATAAGGGAAAGCGAGAAAGAAAGTATGTAATGGAGGGAGAATGAAGGATGGATGAAGGAAATGAGGATAGGAGGAAAGGAACGAAAAGAAGAAAAAGGAGGAAAGGGAAGAACAATGGAGAAATGGAGGAAAGAGGGAAATGAAGGAAGGGAAAAAGAAAGAAAAAAAGGAGAGAAAGAAAGAAGTGAGATATAAAAGGAAGAAAATAAAGAAATGAAGGGAGGAAAAGATGGAAAGAAAAAGGGAAAATATTGTAATGGGAAGGGGGGGAAGAAAGAAACAGAGAAGGAAAGAGAGGTAAGAAGGAAGGAAAGAACAGAGGGAATAAAGAATAAGATGGGTGGGCTGGATGTGTGTCACAATACATAACAATAGAAGTGTGTCAGTCACAGGGGCGGGCGAGCACCTTTCTTCCTGGCGGGTGTCAGAGTGACATGGGGCCGATATAATGGGATGACCTCTGATCTAATGATACTGCAGCAGCTGCGGACATGATGGCTGCAGGAGGGAGGAGGGGCCACATTTCAAAAGCTGCCCTGGCTGCTGATTGGCTGCAGAGGATAATCCATCATCTTTAGAGGGAAGAATTCATTATTAAACACAAGAAACAAAAATGTCCTCCATTATACCCTAATAGAGTGTAAGCTCTTCTCCTTCTGTATCCTCTCTTATACCCTAATAGATTGTAAGCTCTTCTCCTTCTATATCCTCCCTTATACCCTAATAGAGTGTAAGCTCTTCTCCTTCTGTATCCTCCCTTATACCCTAATAGAGTGTAAGCTCTTCTCCTTCTGTATCCTCCCTTATACCCTAATAGAGTGTAAGCTCTTCTCCTTCTGTATCCTCCTTATAACCTAATAGAGTGTAAGCTCTTCTCCCCCTGTATCCTCCCTTATACCCTAATAGAGTGTAAGCTCTTCTCCTTCTATATCCTCCCTTATACCCTAATAGAGTGTAAGCTCTTCTCCTTCTGTATCCTCCCTTATACCCTAATAGAGTGTAAGCTCTTCTCCTTCTGTATCCTCCCTTATACCCTAATAGAGTGTAAGCTCTTCTCCTTCTGTATCCTCCCTTATACCCTAATAGATTGTAAGCTCTTCTCCTTCTGTATCCTCCCTTATACCCTAATAGAGTGGAAGCTCCTCTCCTTCTGTATCTTCCCTTATACCCTAATAGAGTGTAAGCTCTTCTCCTTCTGTATCCTCCCTTATACCCTAATAGAGTGTAAGCTCCTCTCCTTCTGTATCTTCCCTTATACCCTAATAGAGTGTAAGCTCTTCTCCTTCTGTATCCTCCCTTATACCCTAATAGAGTGTAAGCTCTTCTCCTTCTGTATCCTCTCTTATACCCTAATAGAGTGTAAGCTCTTCTCCTTCTGTATCCTCCCTTATAACCTAATAGAGTGTAAGCTCTTCTCCTTCTGTATCTTCCCTTATACCCTAATAGATTGTAAGCTCTTCTCCTTCTGTATCCTCCCTTATACCCTAATAGAGTGTAAGCTCCTCTCCTTCTGTATCTTCCCTTATACCCTAATAGAGTGTAAGCTCTTCTCCTTCTGTATCCTCCCTTATACCCTAATAGAGTGTAAGCTCTTCTCCTTCTGTATCCTCTCTTATACCCTAATAGAGTGTAAGCTCTTCTCCTTCTGTATCCTCCCTTATAACCTAATAGAGTGTAAGCTCTTCTCCCCCTGTATCCTCCCTTATACCCTAATAGAGTGTAAGCTCTTCTCCTTCTATATCCTCCCTTATACCCTAATAGAGTGTAAGCTCTTCTCCTTCTGTATCCTCCCTTATACCCTAATAGAGTGTAAGCTCTTCTCCTTCTGTATCCTCCCTTATACCCTAATAGAGTGTAAGCTCTTCTCCTTCTGTATCCTCCCTTATACCCTAATAGAGTGTAAGCTCTTCTCCTTCTGTATCTTCCCTTATACCCTAATAGATTGTAAGCTCTTCTCCTTCTGTATCCTCCCTTATACCCTAATAGAGTGTAAGCTCCTCTCCTTCTGTATCTTCCCTTATACCCTAATAGAGTGTAAGCTCTTCTCCTCCTGTATCCTCCCTTATACCCTAATAGATTGTAAGCTCTTCTCCTTCTGTATCCTCCCTTATACACTAATAGAGTTTCATGATTAAAAATCAAATTGCCCCGCACTGCGGGTTTGACATTGTGAGCATGGCCAGAGGAGGAAGCAGCGTGATGTCACATAGCGGTGAGGTAATTGGGTTGCTCATTTGCATAATGTGATGAGGTTACACTAACAGCTTGTCAGATGTCACCCGGCATTGTCCCCAGCATCAGGCTCCGCTGATGAATGTGGGATCAGCACTCTGGAGATCAGCTGGGCCCGGCAGGTGGCAGCCATACTGAATGCCAGCAAAGGGTAAGGAGGGATTCGAGAGTTTAAAACCAGCACTGCCTCCTGATTGGCTGCTGAGTCTATGGCATCCATGTACAGGGAAAATAGGGGACCAATAATAGCCGAAGCATAGTATGAATGGGGCTCCTCCCAGAGAAGATGATGGAGCTTACACTCTATTAGGGTATAAGGGAGGATACAGAAGGAGAAGAGCTTACACTCTATTAGGGAATAAGGGAGGATACAGAAGGAGAAGAGCTTACACTCTATTAGGGTATAAGGGAGGATACAGGAGGAGAAGAGCTTACAATCTATTAGGGTATAAGGGAGGATACAGAAGGAGAAGAACGTACACTCTATTAGGGTATAAGAGAGGATACAGAAGGAGAAGAGCTTACACTCTATTATGGTATAAGGGAGGATACAGGAGGAGAAGAGCTTACACTCTATTAGGGTATAAGGGAGGATACAGGAGGAGAAGAGCTTACACTCTATTAGGGTATAAGGAGGATACAGGAGGAGAAGAGCTTACAATCTATTAGGGTATAAGGGAGGATACAGAAGGAGAAGAGCTTGCAATCTATTAGGGAGGATACAGAAGGAGCTTACAATCTATTGGGGTAAAGGGAGGATTGTTACATTTGCTATATAGCGTGCGCTCCCCTCGGTAGAAAGTCATTAGGTCCTTTTATGCTGACCTCCTGGGCAGAAAGGTTCTTGACCGGGCAAGGATGGAAAGTTTCCTGGACTCTACTCCAGGATTGGAAAAAGGTGACATTTCTATCACTGGCTTGACAGAACCGGTCACGGCCGATGAGGTGGTAAGTGCGATTGATCACCTTGCCATCAAAAAGTCGCCCGGGTCAGATGGTCTGACAGCTGAATTTTATAAATGTTTTAAGACCATCCTGGCACCACATTTGGTGGAGGTCTTTAATTGCTGTCTGGCAGAGGGTTCCCTCCCTCCCTCCATGAGGCGCTCGGCTGTGATCCTTCTGTCAAAAGGTAAGGACTCTTCGATGATTGAGAACTGGCGCCCCATCAGCCTTCTCAATGTCGATAGAAAGATACTGGCAAAGATTTTGTTCTGGCGCTTGTCGTCGGTAGCGGAGCAACTGCTTTCCCGTCATCAGCACTGCTCCATCCAAGGTAGAAGCACCTTCTCAGCGGTTTTAGCTGTCCGGGAAGCCTTGGAGCGGTGCAGGGCTGCAGGCTGGGGAAAGTACTTGTTGGCATTAGATCAGGCAAAGGCTTTTGATAGGGTTAATCATGAGTTCCTATGGCTGCTTCTTGGTAAGTACGGCCTGCCAGGGCGGTTCATTAATTGGCTACAAACCCTGTATGAAGGGGCTGAGAGCTTCCCTCTTGTTAATGGTTGGGTTGGAAGGCCTTTCAGAGTTGGCTCTGGTGTGCGACAGGGATGCCCTCTGAGTCCCCTACTGTATGTGTTTGCAATCGATCCCTTTATAAGGAGGGTCGAGAGCAGCATGTTATGTGGGTGTGCCTGGTGAGCCTCCTCTGAAGGTCATTGCCTATGCTGTTGATGTATCTGTGATTGTCTCTGGGACAAATGAGGCAGAGGAGGTGGCCTCTCTAATAGCACAGTATACAGAAGCGTCGGGCTCCAAGGTCAATCATGAGAAGAGTGAAGTTTTCTGGATGGGTGAGGAGGGTGAGGGCTTCGAACTTCCGGACGCCTTCCCAATGCCCCAGCAGGAAATTAAGATCCTTGGCATTAATTTCGGTCCTGGAAATTGCCAATGCCAAGGTTGCAGTCTGGAAGAGCTGGAAAATGTCTCTCAGGGAAAGGGTTGACCTTATCAAGACCTACCTGATCCCCATCTTTTATACGTCAGCTTCGTCTGTGTTTTGCCAGTGTCTCTCTACACCAGGGTCTACAGCGTGTTTTTCCAGATGTTATGGGGAAACCGCATGAACCTGGTGAAAAGAAATGTCACTTACCTATCCAGGCGGGAGGGTGGCCTAGGGATGGTCAACCCAGTAGTGTTTTTCTCTCTCTTGTTTCTGAAACATAATTTTGGAAGCATGTTGGCAGAGAGCCCGCCTGGCTGGGTGGGTATTTTCCAGTCCTGGTTTAAGCCCTTCCTGCGAGACTGGGAGAATGGTGGCCGGATGAAATGCCCTCGAGTTCCTCAGGCTCAGCTCCCGGCCTATGTTGCCCCGTGCTTGAAAATACTTCGGCAATGGCAATTGACGGCAGAGGACATGAGATCTACTCCGAGGAAGCTTCTGGTGAGTCGGGTCCTGGGTCTGGCTTTTCATGAGCCATCGTCCCTCAGGGATTGCCCAGGCTCCATCATGAGGGAGGGTTTGAGGCTTATTAACTCTTCAAGAATTCCTTTCAAGGAAAACTCTACCTTAGGGGGATCCGGAAGAGTCGCAGCCTGCCAGAGATAATTTGTCTCCGGGAGCAGTGTCAGGATGAGGTGGAGACTATGGACCACTTCCTGCTCCGGTGTCCCTTTAAAGTGGACCAACACCCAGGATTTTGACTATCCTGGGTATTGGTACACTTCCCCGGGGCACCCCGATCGGGGGCGCCCTGCTGTGTGAAACCCCCCAGAAAGCCCAAAAAAACTTACCTCACCGCCGACGGACAAGCTGATTGACAGCGACGGACAAGCAGCTTGCCCGTCGGCGCCTCCCGCGCGTCACTCTTGACGTGTCCGCGCCCGCGCCGGCCATTCAGAGACGGCCGGCGCGGGCGCGCGCACGTCTAGAGGAGCACGAGTGAGGCAGCGGCGGCGGAAGCAGCGGCTGGAGAGGTAAGGTTTTTCGGGGGTTTTGGGGGGTTTACACCCCGCGGGACATCCCGATCTCGGATGTCCCGCGGTGTGTGAGGTGATCGGCCCGGGAATCTTATAGATTCCCGGGCCGATCACCTCAGGGTGTTGGTCCACTTTAATGTAGATGTGTGTAAACCGGTTGGGGTTGGCCCTCGGTGCCCCCTTCTTCTCCCAGCTTTCCTATGCTGAGTGGGTGTATGGAGCATTCAAGAACAGAGGGGATTTTTGTTTGGACACTTTGTATCTAGTTAGTCTAGTGATTCGCTATTTCACGTGGAATGCACGGTGCCAGCTCTGCATTAGGAAGAAAGTCCTCCCTGTCCCGGTGGTGGTGCATGACATCCTGCATGAGGTGGGCAAGATCCAGGTGCTTGAGAGGGACAGGTGGGAACGGGGGGCCTGGATGAAGGCGTGGAGGAACATCAGGCCTCCTTAGTCCTCATGACTTCCCTCTGGGTGAGCTTTTCTGTCTCTTATCACCCATAGATTTTTTATAACAAAGGCAGATTTTTGAAGAACGGCTGCATGCACAGGTGACAGGGTCTCTTAGTCTTCCTGCTGAGTTGTGTATAGAGTAGTGTTAGGTTGTAGATAAGATTGTATATACAATAATAGGTATTATATATTATATGCCGAATTGTTAGGCCTGTTTCTATTTGTTTAGTTATTATTTATTTTATTTTATTTATTTATTATTGCAACTTTGTATATATTGTATATGATTGCTTGATTTTACTTAATAAAAAAAAGTTACAATCTATTAGGGTATAAGGGAGGATACAGAAGGAGAAGAGCTTACACTCTATTAGGGTATAAGGGAGGATACAGAAGGAGAAGAGCTTACACTCTATTAGGGTATAAGGGAGGATACAGAAGGAGAAGAGCTTATATTCTATTAGGATATGAGGGAGGATACAGAAGAAGAGCTTATATTCTATTAGGGTATAAGGGAGGATACAGAAGGAGAAGAGCTTATATTCTATTAGGATATGAGGGAGGATACAGAAGAAGAGCTTATATTCTATTAGGATATGAGGGAGGATACAGAAGGAGAGGAGCTTATATTCTATTCGGATATTAGGGAGGATACAGAAGGAGAAGAGCTTATATTCTATTAGGATATGAGGGAGGATACAGAAGGAGAAGAGCTTGCAATCTATTAGGATATGAGGGAGGATACAGAAGGAGAAGAGCTTATATTCTATTAGGATATGAGGGAGGATACAGAAGGAGAAGAGCTTATATTCTATTAGGATATGAGGGAGGATACAGAAGGAGAAGAGCTTATATTCTATTAGGGTATAAGGGAGGATACAGGAGGAGAAGAGCTTACACTCTATTAGGGTATAAGGGAGGATACAGAAGGAGAAGAGCTTATATTCTATTAGGATATGAGGGAGGATACAGAAGGAGAAGAGCTTATATTCTATTAGGATATGAGGGAGGATACAGAAGGAGAAGAGCTTATATTCTATTAGGATATGAGGGAGGATACAGAAGGAGAAGAGCTTATATTCTATTAGGGTATGACGGAGGATACTTTCTTTTTCCTTCCTTCTATCTCTCCTTCCTTTCATCTCTGCAGTCTCTGTATTACATTTCTTACTTCTTTTCCTCTCATATTCTACTCTAGTTAAAATACTTTTTTTTTATCTTGTTTTGCTCTTGAATAAATATTTTCTGGCCAAAACATCATGTGATAAACAGTTGGAGTGCTTCTTTAATTCCTAATAGTGACTGGCTGAATGCAGCGAAGCAGTGATTGGTTCTTTTAAAAAACAATCACGAGGGGTGACAGTTTGGATTTGAATAATAATGTGTGATGTCATAGAGGTGTCCAGACAATGGCCGCCGGCTCCCTTTATGATGATGATGATGATGAATGGGACCTTTAAGGGCCTTTGTCTGGGGATAACGGGCACGCGGCCGGAGTGATAGGAGCGCTCAGGGTCATTCTGTAATGAGCTGCGGGGGAGCGGCAGGCTTTTTTTTTTTTGACAATACAAATTTGTTTTCTTTTGAAACATAACGAGCTTCCTGTTTTGATGCGGGGGGGGGGGGGGGGGGGTTGAGGCTTGCTGGGAGATGTGGTCATCCCTACATAACCAATGCGCAAGCTGAACACACAATAGAAGAGAAGATAAAAATAGATGAAATGGAAAGTGAGGGAGAGAAGGAGATTGAAGGAATGTAACAAGATGGGAGGAATGTGGAAAATGAGAGAGAGAAAGAATGAATGAGGAAATTAGTTTGATGGTGATTGGTTGATTTGGAATTTAGAAGAAGAAGAGAGTGCAGGAGAAAGAAAAAGAAAGTTAGAGAGTTCAACAGGTCTAGAAAAAGAGAGAAACCCACAGGTATGCAGAGAAAGAAAGAAAAGGTGAGAGAAAGACAGAGCAAGAGGAAGAAAAAATAGGAATGCATAGAAAGAAGGAAACAGAGAAAGAAAGAAGGAAAAACAAAAAGAGAGTGAAACAAAGGAAATGAATGAATACAGGAATTAGATCGATATAGGCGGAATGTAGAAAAAGAAGAGAGTGAAGATGAAATAAAAAGAAAGCAAGAGAGTTCGATAAGGCTACAGAAAGAGATTAAGGGTGTAATTTAAGAAGGGATAGCGCCAGGTAGCGTCTGGTGAGCAACGGGCGCTGTACGCAAAACCACATTTAAGAAAGCGAATCTGGTGAGCCCCTACCATGGCGCCATGTAGCGTCACATGTATTATTACAGGCAGCTCAGTGTATAGCGCCGGCGCTCCAGGTTCCAGAGCCTGGTATTACATTTCGCTAAGATGCCGAATCATTAATAGCGGCAGGTAGCGACAGTTGAGCGACTGTAGCGGCATTTTCAGAGTGCCCGCTAGTAGTCGTTGTGCTTGGCCGTTGTTCGGTAGTTGATAGCGACTCGGTTTCCCGTAATGTTGAATATTGGGTGAGGAGTCGCTATTTGACAGGTTCCGCGCTGTATGGGAGCGCATGATAGCGACTGGCCCTAGCGACCGGCTCCCAGCATATTCATTAAAAATCACGCTCAAAAAATTCTTGCGCTGTAAAATGCATGTATAAACCCCAGAGCGCTGGCGGCGATGAGTTAAAAGTAGTTTTTTAACCCCCAAACAACCATATTTTTGGAATCCAAAAAAAACAAGTTTTTTAAATAATTTAGTAATATGAATACATTAATATCAGACCTGTAATATCAATTCTGTACTATTTTTTTAATTTTTTTTTTACCTTAAAAAAAATATCTAAAATGGCAGAAGTGGTCACATAATTTTTCACATTTAAAAAAAATAAATAAATAAATAAATAAATAACAATTAATTAT
This sequence comes from Gastrophryne carolinensis, assembly GCA_027917425.1. NCBI lineage: Eukaryota > Metazoa > Chordata > Amphibia > Anura > Microhylidae > Gastrophryne > Gastrophryne carolinensis. The sequence continues at coordinate 10,933,401 of CM051235.1, forward strand.
GAATATTTAAAGATTGTTCCATTGAAATGCATTGGAGCGCGCCAGGTAGCGAGAGGTCATATCTGTCGCTGTTCAAGGTCGGACGCTGGCGCTGTGGGCTGAGGCTGGAATAATGATGAATGAGTCGCTATATGGCGCTATCTCAGTCGCTAAGCAGGATTGGCTTGATAAATGTGTGATTGTGGTGGGGAGCCGGCGTTCTCGTGGCGGGGCCCGTCATTACCGGCCGCTCACCAGTCGCTACCTGTCGCTATTCCTTCATAAATAAGGGCCTTAGTGTCGCTCTCCCATACATTTCAATGGGGTTTCATTTGCTTGTGTCTAAACAGCGTGTTTGACATTTTTTGCTCCAATCATTGTGTGACGTCTCCTGGCTGCAGACAAACACTTTTAGACACTTTTTTGATTTTTTATATGTTTATGCAGAATTGTCATTACAGGTCTGGCACTGAAGTGTTAATGTCACAGTGTTATAACAATGTCATTCCATGTGTTTTCGCTTTGTTACTGGTGGATATGTGTTCAAAAACGGACTTTAATCACACAGCGTCTGGCGCTCTATGCTATAAAGTGGACCAAAACGCAGGACTTTGACTATACTGGGTTTTGCTCCTTTCTCACGGTGCGTCCCGACCGGGGATGCCCCACTGTGTGAAAGCTCCCAGATCGCCAATGCCAACTCACTTTTTCCTGGTCCTACGGTGCATGCACGGTCGCTCGTCCAATCAGCTCCCTCGGTGCCGCTGACGTAGCATCATCTAAGGCCTGCGAATCCGAGCGCGCTGGCGGCCACATCCCCCGCTACCCTCTAACAAAAAGCGTGCCTGCACCGCCCATTCGCAAATGCCTGCTGCGGGCATGCGTCCTGCTAGAGGGATAGCGGGAATGCGGGCGCGGCTCGTGCATGCGCCGTTGGACCGGGAAATAAGAAAATAAAGTGTATGGGCGACCTGCGGGGATCCGATTTTGGATGCACTGGGGGAAGGGAACTGATCGGCCGCGGAATCCTATAGATTCCCGGGCTGATCGGCGTGGGTTTTGGTGGGTGGGTTTTTTGGTCCACCAGGAAAAAAATCCTATGTGTGCACGAGCTTGTAAAATAAACAAAAAAAAAAGTTATTAAAATTAAGTCTCCGGGAGGCAGAAATCCTGTGTCCTGTTATAGTGGAGAGCATGAGGCGGGGGATCGAGGGTTTCATTAGAATTAGTTTCATGGTGGAGGGTGACTGTGCCGCGCAAGGCTGCTGATTACCCCGACGTTTCGGACAGGCCTCAGATCTGGAAGCAGAAGGGAAAGGTCAGCCGCAAAACACTTCTTCATAAAGGTCCGGCAATTAGGGGGCGGCCGCTGGGGGCGACATTCACAGACTTTCCCCAAAAAATCAATCTGACATTTCCTAAACAGTTCAAGTCAATATTAACTGAAGGGGATTTAGTGAGAAAATCGTCTAGTAAAAATCAGCTAAAACAACAGGCTGGATAACAGCGGGAAGGGTTAGATGCCCCCTCCCCTCCCCATTGATTGCTGGGTCACTTGGATTGGCTGTCTGGGCAGGTGTATCCTGGGGCATCCTTCTCAATTAAAGGGGACCAAAACCCAGGATTTTGACCATCCTGAGTTTTGGTCCCTGATCGGGGTGTGAAACCTCCCAGGTCACCTGAACAATCTCTTCCCGGACCTGCAACACATGTGCGTTGGTGCCGCTTCCATCACTTCCCTCTAACAGGGAGCGTGCCCGTGCTGGCCATTCACAAATGCCTGGCGCGGGCACGCGACCTGCTACAGGGATAGAAGGGATGCGGCGGCAGCTCGTGCATGCGGCGGTGGACCAGGAAAGAAGGTGAGTTTATGGTTTATTGGGACGAAGGTGAAGTGGGAAGAATTGGGCAGGAGATGAAGTGGGCAGAATTGGGATGAAGGTGAGGTGGGCAGAATTGGGCAAGAGATGAGGTGAGCAGAATTGGGCAGGAGGTGAAGTGGGCTGATGTGAGGTGGGCAGAATTCGGTAGGAGGTGAGGAGGGCAGAATTGAGATGAAGGTGAAGTGGGCAGAGTTGGGTAGGGGGTGTAGTGGGCTGGGGTAAGGTGGGCAGAATTGTGACAAAGGTGAGGTGGGCAGAATTGGGTAGAAGGTGAAGTGGGCACAATTGGGCAGGAGGTGTAGTGGGCTGGGGTGAGGTGGGCAGAACTGGGCAGGAGGTGAAGTGAGTTGAAGATTGGCACGAAGGTGAAGTGGGCAGAATTGGGTAGGAGGTGAAGTGGGCTGGGGTGAGGTGGGCAGAATTGGGACAAAGGTGAAGTGGGCAGAATTGGGCAGGAGGTGAAGTGAGCTGATGTGCAGTGGGCAGAATTGGGATGAAGGTAAAGTGAGCAGAATTGGGCAGGAGGTGAGGTGGGCAGAATTGGGCAGGTGAAGTGGGCAGAATCGAGATGAAGGTGAAGTGGGTAGAATTGGGCAGGAGATGAGGTGGGCAGAATTCGGTAGGAGGTGAAGTGAGCTGATGTGAGGTGGGCAGAATCGAGATGAAGGTGAAGTGGGTAGAACTGGGCAGGAGGTGAGGTGGGCAGAATTGGGCAGGAGGTGAGGTGGGCAGAATTTGGTAGGAGGTGAAGTAGGCAGTATTGGGCAGGAGATGAAGTGGACTGATGTGAGGTGGGCAGAATTGGGACGAAGGTGTAGTGGGCAGAATTGGGCAGGAGGTGAAGTGGGCAGAAATGGGCAGGAGGTGAAGTGGACTGATGTGCAGTGGGCAGAGTTGGGTAGGAGATGAAGTGGACTGATGTGAGGTGGGCAGAATTGGGACGAAGGTGAAGTGGGCAGAATTGGGTAGGAGGTGAGGTGGGCAGAATTCGGTAGAAGGTGAAGTGGGCAGTATTGGGCAGGAGATGAAGTGGACTGATATGAGGTGGGCAGAATTGGGATGAAGGTGAAGTGGGCAGAATTGGGATGAAGGTGAAGTGGGCAGAATTGGGCAGAAGGTGAAGTGGGCAGAATTGGGCAGAAGGTGAAGTGGGCAGAATTGGGCAGGAGATGAGGTGGGCAGAATTCGGTAGGAGGTGAAGTGGGCAGAATTGGGCAGGAGGTTAAGTGAGCTGATGTGAGTTGGGCAGAATCGAGATGAAGGTGAAGTGGGCAGAATTGGGCAGGAGGTGAAGTGGACTGATGTGGGCAGAATTGGGCAGGAGGTGAAGTGGACTGATGTGGGTAGAATTGGGCAGGATGTGAGGTGGGTTGAGGAGAGGTGGGCAGAAGTGAGATGGGCATATCATTGGACAGAAGGTGAAGTGCACTGAGGTGAGTGGGATGAGGTGAGGCGGGCAGAATTGGGCAGAATTGGGATGAAGGTGAAGTGGGCAGAATTGGGCAGGAGGTGAGGTGGGCTGAGGTGAAACGGGAAGTCAACAAGAGGCGAGAAACAAAGAGGAGAAAGAGGCAGAAGATGAGATTTTATAAGTAAGGATGGGCAGATGTAATGTAACGTTTAGCAATAGATACTTTGAATCAAAATAAAAACAATATAAATAAAACAATAAGAATATAACAAAATAATAACAATGTAATAAATTAATAATAACAATATAATATAATACTAACAACATTAAACAAGAAAACAGTATAATAAAATAGTAACAATATAACAAAATAATAACAATATAATACATTAATAATAACAATATAACAAAATTATAACATTATAATAAATGAATAATATCAATATAATATAACAATAACAACATTAAAACAATGAAACAATATAATGAAATAGTAAGAATATAACAAACTAATAACAATATAATACATTAATAATAACAATATAATTTAATAGTAACAACATTAAAACAATAAAACAATATAATCAAACAATAACAATATAATGAAATAATAACAATATAACAAAATAATAACAATATGCGCTGAGCCTCATCCATGTAAAACGCAGCTGGCGGATTTGTGGCGCTAGCGTCAGATGTGACTCTTAGAATTCCCCAGATGGCCACCCATATTTCCCTCTATCTAAAGGTGAATTTATTTTCGGAAACGCCGGATTCTGAAATCTGTTTACATCAGAATGAAGATCCGTGTGGCGTCGTCAGTACCGTAGCGTTTTTTTTCCCAGTTTTACCGCTGTTTGGGCGTCTCGAAGCCCCGCAGCCAATGGCGTCGTATTTATCAATGCTTCCTCGTTTACGGCGCGTTGCGCCGGAATAACTAATTTTTATTTGCCATATATTCATACCTTCCCGCCGCGTGAATTTTCCTCCTTCTGGATCTTTTTATCACCTCGTTTAATAATCTCGGATTGGGGAGAAAAATATTAGTTGCCGTTAAACTGACAATACACTTAAAAAATATCCCGGAGCCGCAAACTCCTTAATATGTGACGCCGTAAAAAAGAGGAGCGGATTCAGATCGCGCCGAGAGGATCTGATAAACGCCGGAGGTGAATCTTTCGAGTTATGGGGCGGGAGGAGAGCCTTCCCCACATAAGAAATAATGTCATGGCTGAATAGATGTTCCAGCTTAAAGAGGAACAAAACCCAAGTTTTCATGTTCCTTCTGCCTGGGCCGTCCAAATTTGGGATGCCCCGCTCTGTGCATCCCACGGGATTGATCAAAAATCTTCCACTCCCATGTGTGGGATCGCTGGAGAAGCGAATGTATTTCTACAATCCCTGTGGATACACAAAGCGGGGCATCCCAAATGCCCCATAAAGCGGGAAACTACCATCCATACTGTTTTATACACTCTAGGTAGGTGGTTGTTTCTCTTTAAAGTGGACCCAGCTCGATCGGCCCAAGAAACTATAAGATTCCTGGGCCGATCAAGTCCCCCCCCCCAGGGTGTCCAAAATCGGGATACCCCGCTGTGTGAAACCCCCCAGGTTGCCCCGTTCACTTACCTTGCTTCCCTGTCCAATGACACATGTACGAACTGCAACTGCATCCCCGCTATCCCTCTATCTTTATCCCCCAATAAAAAATTGATATTACAGGTCTGATATTAATGTATTCATATTACAAAATGTTTTTATAAACTTGTCTTTTTTGGTTTCAAAAAATATGGTTGTTTGGGGATTAAAAAACTACTTTTAACCCATCGCCGCCAGCGCTCTGGGGTTTAAACAAGCATTTGATAGCGCGAGAATTTTTTGAGCGTGATTTGTTAATGAATATGGTGGGAGCCGGTCGCTATGGCCATTCGCTGTCATGCGCTCCCATACAGCGTGGAACCTGTCAAATAGCGACTCCTCACCCAATATTCAACATTACCGCACACCGACTGAGTCGCTATCAACTACCGAACAACAGCCAAACACAGCGACTACTAGCGGGCGCTGTGAAAATACTGCTACAGTCGCTCATCTGTCGCTACCTGGCGCTATTAATGAATCGGCCTCCCCGCCTTTGTCTAAGGCCAGAGGCTCCGAGTGCTCCGTTGAACTGTGAATCAAGGTGTATGGGGCGACCTGGGGGGTTTCACGCAGAGGAGGATCCCCGATCAGGGTGCCCCGGGGGAAAGGACCGAAATACAGGATAGTCAAAATCCTGGGTTTTTGTCCACTTTAAAGTTGACCAAAACTCACCCTGGAGTCTATGAGAGGCCAGGGCCGACATTGACACGTGTGGCTAATGGTGACCTCCGGCATTTTTAACCGCAATAACATACCTGCCAACTATTCAGGGTGGGAAAGAGGGACAATTGTTAAATTAGTTGATTGATGGAATAGGCAATAGGTTATAACAGTTACAACATTATAAAACTTTAAATAGGCAAATGAATCATTTATTGCTGCAGATCTGCATGTTGCACCTCAAAGAGGGGCAATATGTAAATTAAGCCACGCCTCCTCATTGAGGGATGGATAGGAGATAGGATGTAACAGTTATCACAAAAGAAACTCTTTGAATAAGCAAATGAATCATTTATTGCTGCAGATCTGCATGTTACACCTCAAAGAGGGACAAATGAGAACAACGAGGGACATGGACGCAAAAGAGGGACAGTCCATCCGAATCAGGGACACTTGGGAGGTATGCAATAATCCCATGCACCGCTATGAATGGTAAGCTGCGGAATCCTCAGGTGGAGCCACATTGTCTGGCCTCTCCCCCGCAGGTCAGCTGTTGTTAGATGAACGCGGCTCCATTAGCCGACATGTTTGGGGCTATTGTGTCTCACTATGTAAATAGATGAATATCCGAAATATATATCGGGCTTCAGGGACTTTTCTGTATGATATTGGATGACCCCGGACCCTCGCCCTGTAGGCGATGGCGGTAATATGAGGATCCCAAACCCCCCGCAGCATGACACACACACAGCGTATAGCATCAGAGAAAACACTGCAGATACCCCGTCGCTGCCGCTCATTGCTATTGTGATGTGGAGCCCCACAGAGTGCAGCTGGCGGGATCATGTTTTCTAACAGAGCCGAGCCAAAACCCACACTGCAGCTGTTACCGGACCCCCTGACTGATCCCTGTCAGCCTGAGCATGATGGGAAATAGCAGCACCATATAAAAGTCATACCTAACAACTTTTCCTTCTGTATAATAGATTGTAAGCTCTTCTCCTTCTGTATCGTTCCTTATACCCTAATAGAGTGTAAGCTCTTCTCCTTCTGTATCCTCCCTTATACCCTAATAGATTGTAAGCTCTTCTCCTTCTGTATCCTCCCTTATACCCTAATAGAGTGTAAGCTCTTCTCCTTCTGTATCTTCCCTTATACCCTAATAGAGTGTAAGCTCTTCTCCTTCTGTATCCTCCCTTATACCCTAATAGAGTGTAAGCTCTTCTCCTTCTGTATCCTCCCTTATACCCTAATAGAGTGTAAGCTCTTCTCCTTCTGTATCCTCCCTTATACCCTAATAGAGTGTAAGCTCTTCTCCTTCTGTATCCTCCCTTATACCCTAAAAGATTGTAAGCTCTTCTCCTTCTGTATCGTTCCTTATACCCTAATAGAGTGTAAGCTCTGCTCCTTCTGTATCCTCCCTTATACCCTAATAGATTGTAAGCTCTTCTCCTTCTGTATCCTCCCTTATACCCTAATAGATTGTAAGCTTTTCTCCGTCTGTATCCTCCCTTATACCCTAAAAGATTGTAACTTTTTTTATTAAGTAAAATCAAGCAATCATATACAATATATACAATATATACAAAGTTACAATAATAAATAAATAAAATAAAATAAATAATAACTAAACAAAAAGAAACTGGCCTAACAATTCGGCATATAATATATAATATCCATTATTCTATATACAATCTTATCTAAAACCTAAACACTACACTCTACACAACTCAGCAGGAAGACTAAGAGACCCCGTCACCTGTGCATGCAGCCGTTCTTCAAAAATCTGTCATTGTTATAAAAATCTATGGGTGATAAGAGATAGGAAAGCTCACCCAGAGGGAAGTCAAGGGGATCAAGGAGGCCTGATGTTCCTCCACGCCTTCATCCAGGCCCCCCGTTCCCACCTGTCGCTCTCCAGCACCCGGATCTTGCCCACCTCATGCAGGATGTCATGCACCACCACCGGGACAGGGAGGACTTTCTTCCTAATGCAGAGCTGGCACCGTGCATTCCATGTGAAATAGCGGATCACTAGACTAACTAGATATAAAGTGTCCAAACAAAAATCCCCTCTGTTCTTGAATGCTCCATACACCCACTCAGCATAGGAAAGCTGGGAGAAGAAGGGGGCACCGAGGGCCAACCCCACCTGTTTACACACCTCTACATTAAAGGGACACCGGAGCAGGAAGTGGTCCATAGTCTCCACCTCATCCCGACACTGCTCCCGGAGACAAATTATCTCTGGCAGGCTGCGACTCTTCCGGATCCCCCTAAGGTAGAGTTTTCCTTGGAAGGAGAGCCAGGCTATATCCCGGAATTTCAAAGGAATTCTTGAGGAGTTAATAAGCCTCAAACCCTCCCTCATGATGGAGCCTGGGCAATCCCTGAGGGACAATGGTTCATGAAAAGCCAGACCCAGGACCCGACTCACCAGAAGCTTCCTCGGAGTAGATCTCATGTCCTCTGCTGTCAATTGCCATTGCCGAAGTATTTTCAAGCACGGGGCAACATAGGCCGGGAGCTGAGCCTGAGGAACTCGAGGGCTTTTCATCCGGCCACCATTCTCCCAGTCTCGCAGGAAGGGCTTAAACCAGGACTGGAAAATACCCACCCAGCCAGGCGGCCTCTCTGCCAACATGCTTCCAAAATTATGTTTCAGAAACAAGAGAGAGAAAAACACGACTGGGTTGACCATCCCTAGGCCACCCTCCCGCCTAGATAGGTAGGTGACATTTCTTTTCACCAGGTTCATGCGGTTTCCCCATAACATCTGGAAAAACACGCTGTAGATCCTGGTGTAGAGAGACACTGGCAAAACACAGACGAAGCTGACGTATAAAAAGATGGGGATCAGGTAGGTCTTGATAAGGTCAACCCTTTCCCTGAGAGACATTTTCCAGCTCTTCCAGACTGCAACCTTGGCATTGGCAATTTCCAGCCTGCGCTCCCAGTTTTTTTGGCCATAATCGCCAGGACCGAAATTTATGCCAAGGATCTTAATTTCCTGCTGGGGCACTGGGAAGGCGTCCGGAAGTTCGAAGCCCTCACCCTCACCCATCCAGAAAACTTCACTTTTCTCGTGATTGACCTTGGAGCCCGACGCTTCTGTATACTGTGCTATAAGAGAGGCCACCTCCTCCGCCTCATTTGTCCCAGAGACAATCACAGATACATCATCAGCATAGGCAATGACCTTCAAAGGAGGCTCACCAGGCATACCCAGAGGAACCCCACATAACATGCTGCTCTCGACCCTCCTTATAAAGGGATCGATCGCAAACACATACAGTAGGGGACTCAGGGGGCATCCCTGTCGCACACCAGAGCCAACTTCGAAAGGCCTTCCAACCCAACCATTAACAAGAGGGAAGCTCTCAGCCCCTTCATACAGGGTTTGTAGCCAATTAATGAACCGCCCCGGCAGGCCGTACTTACCAAGAAGCAGCCATAGGTACTCATGATTGACCCTATCAAAAGCCTTTGCCTGATCCAACGCCAACAAGTACTTTCCCCAGCCTGCAGCCCTGCACCGCTCCAAGGCTTCCCGGACAGCTAAAACCGCAGAGAAGGTGCTTCTACCTTGGATGGAGCAGTGCTGATGACGGGAAAGCAGTTGCTCCGCCACTGACGACAAGCGCCAGAACAAAATCTTTGCCAGTATCTTTCTATCGACATTGAGAAGGCTGATGGGGCGCCATTTCTCAATCATCGAAGAGTCCTTACCTTTTGACAGAAGGATCACGGCCGAGCGCCTCATGGAGGGAGGGAGGGAACCCTCTGCCAGACAGCAATTAAAAACCTCCACCAAATGTGGTGCCAGGATGGTCTTAAAACATTTATAAAATTCAGCTGTCAGACCATCTGACCCGGGCGACTTTTTGATGGCAAGGTGATCAATTGCACTTACCACCTCATCAGCCGTGACCGGTTCTGTCAAGCCAGTGATAGAAATGTCACCATTTTCCAATCCTGGAGTAGAGTCCAGGAAACTTTCCATCCTTGCCCGGTCAAGAACCTTTCTGCCCAGGAGGTCAGCATAAAAGGACCTAATGATCTCCAGGATCCCAGATTTAGATCTTACCAGGGATCCTGTGCTATCCTTCAGACCAAGGACAGTCTTGAGAGCTGCAGCCTGTCTGCAATTCTGATAGGGATCGGGCGAGTGGTATTTCCCATAATCCCTTTCCAGAACCAGAGAAGCATGCCGGTCATACTGACACTTCCTGAGGAGAAGCTTGACTTCAGAGATTGCCCCTTGATCTCCATCATTCGAGACAAGGATGTCAAGCTTCCTCCGCAAGCGCTGGTAGGCAATGTATTTATCAAGCTGTTTCCTTTTTCCTAGGCCCCTGAAAAGCCCAGCAATTCTCATTTTGGTCAGCTCCCACCACTCAGACCTGCTGCTGCAAAAAACCTTAATGGAAACCTGTGCCTGAAAGAATTCCTCAAAGGATTGTCTTACCCACTCCTCCTCAAGGAGAGCCGAATTCATCCTCCAGATGCCCCTTCCTCTAGGGGGTGTGTCAGAAGCATTCAAGACCATCGATAGTAAAAGGTGATCGGAGAACTCGACCGCCTGCAGCCGGGGAGGCTGAGAAGCCGAGCCCTCCTTCAAAAAAAACCTGTCTATCCTACTCTGACTGCTACCTCGCTGAAAAGTGAAGCCCGTGAGGTCTGGGGAGTGCTTAATGTGCACATCTTCCAGACCTGCCTCTCTAACCATACTATTCAAAAAGAGACTATCGCAGCCCAGCTTGCCTTTGAAGCCTCTCCTGTCCATGGGCCTAGTCACGGTGTTAAAATCACCCCCAAAGACTACTGGCCGGGCTGTAAAAAGGAACGGCTTGATCTTTGTAAAGAGGCATTTCCTGTCCCACTTAGTTTGAGGTCCATAGATATTTATTAGGCGCAGGTCCTGCCCCTTCACAATGACGTCCAATACCATGCACCTCCCGATCTCCACCTCAATGACTCGCCGGCAAGTTACCATGTCAGTTTTAAAAAGCACCGCCACTCCGCTGTAAGGCTCGGCCGCAAGAGACCAAAAAGAGGGTCCGTGCCTCCACTCCCGCTTCACAGCGTGAATGTCGGCCAGACTGGCCAATCTGGTCTCCTGCAAAAATAAAATGTCAGCATCAAACTGGCTGAGAAAAAATAAGGCCATAAAACGAACGCTTACAGATTTAATGCTGGCAACATTAATGGTTGCCACCTTTATCGGAGGGGGAACTGCCATCAGAGTCATTCGGGAGAACGTCTCTTAGCCTTCCCTCCGGCCTCACTATCTGACCCTAAACGCTTACTGGAGGAGACTGGTGCTTCCTCCTCCATATCTGAAGCCTCGGAATCAAAAGAAGATATTTCAATAGATGAGTCCTCAGAAAGTGCCTCAAACCTGTTGGAGAGCTGCACCCCACTGCTCTCCCCCAGCTCCGGCACTGCATTACCCTTTTTCCTTTTTTTCTTTGTAGCTAGCCTGTAAGCCAGGTAATCCCGATCCCCAGGGGAGAGTCCAGACCATGCTGTCTTGGGATCTGAACTCCCACCCTGCTCAGAAGGGGGTGCAGGATCAGGATCACCTAGCCCCAGCCTGCGAGATCTTACAGCAGGGGGCACAATTACTGAAAACCCCTTGGTACTTGCAGTGCCAGCCCCCCGGGCCGCCTCAGCTATTATATTGCTTGGTCTTACATTAGTGGTTGCTGACTTGGGGGCAGACTGGGGATTCACCTTAGGGCCACCTGCAGATGGCACAGGCACAGGGGCCTCAGGAACCCGCAGCTGAGTGGGGGGAGGGACCGCAGACGGGGCAGCATGGGAATGTTCCTCCCTATCCAGCCGCAGCATTTCCTGCACCACTTCCCTGTCCAGGTTGTGCCAGGCCTCAGGACACTGACTATAAGGGTGGCCGAGCTGGTTACATAAATTACAGCGGATCGTATTGCAGTCCTTAGCCAAGTGTCCCAAGCCCTGACACAACGAGCACCTAAGAAGCGAGCAGGAGGAGCTGAAGTGACCCTTGGCCCCACATTTATGGCAAACCTTGGGCTGACCAGGATAAAAGATGGTCAGCCGGTCACGGCCAATATAGGCAGATGATGGCAAGTGGGTGACCTGGTTGCCATTCCTGCGGAGCCTCAGGGTCACTGACCAGCCCCCGGTCCAGATGTCGCGATCGTCCAAAATTTTTTTCAGGGGAGTGAGAACATCACCATAACGCCTTAGCCAGACGGTCAAATCTGAGGGGGGAATGGACTCATTTCTTACTAGGATGGTGATGTTTTTAATGAGCTGCTGCCTGGAGACCTGGATGGGAGTTAACCCCTTCCAGGCAGGACGTTGCTTTTGCAGCTCGTACCGCTCCCAAAACAAGTCCATCCCCTCTGGTCTAACGAAGCTCAAGTCATGTTCTGCGCTCCCCACTGGACTGATTAGGGCAAAAATGTCTGCGGCTGTAAATCCCATACCCAGGATGAGATCCACCACCGCCCGCCGGGTGATAACTGGCCCCTCCCCCTCCCACCTAAGCTGGACCAAGTTGCGCCTATTGAAGCCACTGGCAGGGGCGTTGACCTCACTGGGCACAGACATCCTCTCACCAGCAGCTTCTCCTCCGCGCCTGGCAACCTGGGCATAGGACACAGGGGGCTGCACTGCAGCACCAACAGCATTATTGGCCCCCCTCCCTGTGCCACCTCGCTGGATGAAATACAGGGCAGGGCGGACAGCAGGGGCCCCAGCATTAGGTGGCACAGTCTTCTTATTGTCCACCTGAGGTGCAGGTGAGGGGACAGTCACAACATCAGCAGCAGTCACAGCATCAGTCACAGCAGAAAGTCCAACAATAGAATTAACCCCTGTGGACTCAACCCCAGACACAGCAGCAGTAACAGGAGCAACAACAACAACATCAGTAACAGCACCCAAACCAGCTGAAGCAGAATCAATAGAAGCCCTGCCAGCAAGACCCAAACCTGCGGGTGAGTCACCCATGGCCCCAGGCCCACCAAGTACGGCGCACCCAGGAACCCGGATGGGTGCCAGGATGGTACTTACGGCTGGCGCCACCTCACCCTTTTCAGGGCAAGGAGCGCCACAGTCTTCTATACCCCCTGACACAGCGCCTATGGCGCGCTCCGCAGGTTGGCTGGACAGATGGATGTCGTCCTTAGCTGGCATGGGCTCCTCAGGCTGGCGGCTGTCCTCTGCAAGATCTGCTCCAGTAGGGGCTTCCTGGATGCCCAGTGATGTCACGCACTCCTGATGTGTT
>CM051235.1:10951250-10996250 GCA_027917425.1 Gastrophryne carolinensis
CCCACTGTGCATCCCATATTAGCCCATTTAACCCTATCTGTTACACACAAGCAGCTCTTAAAGGGGATTTCATCTAACTAGAGCACAGTTTTTACTGATTTTGTGTCTGCTGTAAAAACCTCTGCCCACTGGGCATCCCATATTAGCACATTTAACCCTATCTATTACACACAAGCAGCTCTTAAAGGGGATTTCATCTAACAAGAGCACAGTTTTAATTGTTTTTGTGTCTGCTGTAAAAACCTCTGCCCACTGGGCATCCCATATTAGCACATTTAACCCTATCTATCTGTTACACACAAGCAGGTGTTAAAGCGGATTTCTTCTAACTAGAGCACAGTTTTAATTGTTTTTGTGTCTGCTGTAAACACCCCTGCCCACTGGGCATCCCATATTAGCACATTTAACCCTATCTGTTACACACAAGCAGCTCTTAAAGGGGATTTCATCTAACTATAGCACAGTTTTTATTGTTTTTGTGTCTGCTGTAAAAACCCCTGCCCACTGGGCATCTCATATTAGCACATTTAACCCTATCTGTTACACACAAGCAGGTGTTAAAGCGGATTTCTTCTAACTAGAGCACAGTTTTAATTGTTTTTGTGTCTGCTGTAAAAACCCCTGCCCACTGGGCATCCCATATTAGCACATTTAACCCTATCTGTTACACACAAGCAGGTGTTAAAGCGGATTTCTTCTAACTAGAGCATAGTTTTAATTGTTTTTGTGTCTGCTGTAAAAACCCCTGCCCACTGGGCATCCCATATTGCCAATTTTCATAGTATCTGTTACACAGAAGCAGTTCCTCAGTTTATTTACCTTCTGCTTTTTAAAGTAAACATATTTTTTAAAGTGCCTGTTGCGCATTTCAAATACATAAAAATGTCAGGCAGACAAGTGCCAGGATGTTCCCAGAGGAGTGGCAGAGGCCTAGATTCAGTAGGCAGAGGTCGCAGCAGACTAGGGGCGAGTGGCAGCAGGAGTCGCGGTGAGAGACCTGATCTGCCAGTATCTGCTAGCGGTCGTGTCTACACCAGTAACGCTAATCTGTAATCTGCCATCGTAGATTGGTTAACGCGGTCATCCACATGATCACAAGTTACATCTGACACCCCCAGTCTACAGTCGGTAGGTTCCTCTGACACAACCCTGAGTTAGCATGCCCCGAGAGCAGTCCCTGTCCTCCCATTGCATCTGTCCTACGCTGTTCCCTCCCCCAGCAACGTATCCTATGCTTTGGGTTAAGCTCCACTCTTTAGTGAGGACGACGATCAGATAGAGGACAGTCAGCAGCTACTGCCCAGCCAAGAAAAGGAAGTGGCTTCTTTCGCTAGGCAGACAAATAGTGATGTGGAGAGTGGCGTGGGAGGTGGTGTGGCGAGCGTTCCAGCTCCTGCACAAGACACTGTTGAGGAAACCGAGAACATCAGTGACGTGCAGACACAACGCGATGATGATGATGATGAAGCTGATCGCACTTGGGAGCCGTGTGCAGAAGGGGCTTCATTATCATCATCAGTAGAAGAAGGGCACAGGTTGCCCCGGAGTCAGCAGCTGAGGCAGCAAGGTGTTAGCAGCATGGTTGGCAGTCAGCATGGGGGCAGAATTGTAAAGTCTGGAGCCAAACAGGGCCGGGGCCGGGGTAGATCACTTGCTGCACGGTAGGCTACCTTCTCGGGAGGTAGTGGAGTTGGCGGCAGTAGCAGTAGGAGTTGGCGTAGCAGTAGGAGTTCGCGGCAGTAGCAGTGAATCAGTGCGGGCTGTTGGTGGGAAAATTAGCTACTCGGCAGTGTGGCAGTTTTTCATCAAGCATCCGCAGGAGGGTAACATGGCCACATGCAAGATGTGTAGGCAGAAGGTGAAGCGTGGCCAGGGCCCAAATGTTGGCACCACGGCCCTGCGTCAACATATGCTGCGTCACCATAAAGCGGCCTGGGAGAACCAAGGCTCCGAAGAGGTGGTCCAGGCTGCTTCCTCACCAAGTGGCACGCCACTCCAAATTTCTGCCAGCCAAGGCTCCAGCACCTCAGCCGAAGACAGCTGTGCATCTTACCCATCCTCTGTCGCTCCAGATGCTCCTGCTCCTCCTCCTCCTCCAAGTCATGCATCTCGCCAGCAATCCATCAGCGAAGCCATGTCCAAGAGACAGCAGTATGTGCCCACTCATCCTACGGTGCAGAAGCTGAATGTGCTCCTGTCCAAGTTGCTGGTGCTGCAGTCACTCCCTTTTCAGTTGGTGGACTCTGCACCTTTCAGAGAACTGATGGCTTGTGCCGAGCCGAGGTGGAGAGTGCCAAGCCATCATTTCTTTGCCAAGAAGGCAGTACCAGGGCTGCACAATTTTGTTGAACAGAAGGTGGGCCAGTCCTTGAGCCTGTCGGTGTGTAGCAAAGTGCATGGCAGCGCCGACGTCTGGAGCTGTAACTACGGTCAGGGACAGTATATGTCGTTTACGGCCCACTGGGTGAATGTGGTCCCTTTGCAGCAGCAGCAACTTGGACAGGTCACGCCGCTTCATCCTCCGCACTCCCTGGGCGTTGTGCCTGTGACACCGTGCGACTCGGCCTCCTCATTTTCCGCCATCTCCTCACCCTCCACTGTAGGGTCAAGTCTCAGTGCCCCTCCAGTCTATCATGTGTGCAGGGCACGGAGGTGTCATGCAGTGCTTCACATGGTTTGTCTTGGCAAACGGAGTCACACAGGGGAGGAACTGCTAAAATGTATTCATCAAGAAATCCAAACATGGCTTACTCCAAGAAAACTGAAAATGGGAACCATGGTTACCGACAATGGGAAGAACATTTTGTCTGCGCTGCGACAAGGAAGCCTGACCCATGCGCCCTGCATGGCTCACATCTTCAATTTGGTTGTCAAGCGGTTTCTGAAGTCTTCCCCCCCATCTGCAAGACATCCTAACAACGGCAAGGAAACTTTGCATGCACTTCAGCCACTGCTACACCCCCAAGAGCACCCTTCTTGAGCTACAGCATCAGAACGGTAGCCCCCAACATAGTCTGATTTGATGTTTCCACCCGTTGGAATTCCACCCTCCATATGTTGGAACGACTATACGAACAGAGAAAAGCCATCACGGATTTCTTGATGATCCAAGCGGATAGGGGGACTCCCCTGTGTAACTTCAATGTCAACCAGTGGCAGCTCATATGTGAGACCTGCCGTTTGCTCAGGCCCTTTGAGGAAGCCACTTTATTTGTCAGTCGCCAGTATTACGGGATGAACGACGTGATTCCATTGCTTCATGTACTACAACACATGTTGGAAACCATGGCTGGTCAGGGCACTGGAGACATGGAGTCTACATCTTACGGCCACATGAACCCCGTTGGAGCTGAACTGGAGGAGGAGGAGGAGTGGCACAGTGAAGCACAGTTTAGGCTTGGCGAAATGGCTGGTTTATCTGGTCAGCTGACAGGAGAGGAGGAGCAGGAGCAGCCAGAGGAGCTAGAGGGTTGTGAGGAAGGCGAGACAGAGGACCCAGACACACCGTGGCAGTATACAGTGGAGATGGAGAAAGGTTGTCCCTCCGAGTCACTTGCACAAATGGCACGAAGCATGCTCACGTGCTTGCGTAGTGACCCTAAAATTGTTTCAGCGGGATGACTTCTGGCTCTCCACCTTATTGGACCCTCGCTACCGGCAAAAAATGGGGGCATTTTTTATACCCACTGAGGTAACCGGGATTCCTCAGCCAATACGGGATAACCAAGGGTCCTCTGCTAGCATAGGGTAACTGGATTCCTCAGCCAATACGGGATAACCAAGGGTCCTCTGCTAGCATAGGGTAACCGGGATTCCTCAGCCAATACAGGATAACCAAGGGTCCTCTGCTAGCATAGGGTAACCGGGATTCCTCAGCCAACACGAGATAACCAAGGGTCCTCTGCTAGCATAGGGTAATCGGGATTCCTCAGCCAATACGGGATAACCAAGGGTCCTCTGCTAGCATAGGGTAGCCGGGATTCCTTAGCCAATACGGGATAACCAAGGGTCCTCTGCTAGCGTAGGGTAACCGGGATTCCTTAGCCAATACGGGATAACCAAGGTCCCTCTGCTAGCATAGGGTAACCGGAATTTCTCAGCCAATACGGGATAACCAAGGGTCCTCTGCTAGCATAGGGTAACTGGATTCCTCAGCCAATACGGGATAACCAAGGGTCCTCTGCTAGCATAGGGTAACCGGGATTCCTCAGCCAACACGAGATAATCAAGGGTCCTCTGCTAGCATAGGGTAATCGGGATTCCTCAGCCAATACGGGATAACCAAGGGTCCTCTGCTAGCATAGGGTAACCGGGATTCCTTAGCCAATACGGGATAACCAAGGGTCCTCTGCTAGCATAGGGTAACCGGGATTCCTCAGCCAATACGGGATAACCAAGGGTCCTCTGCTAGCATAGGGTAACCGGGATTTCTCAGCCAACACGAGATAACCAAGGGTCCTCTGCTAGCATAGGGTAATCGGGATTCCTCAGCCAATACGGGATAATCAAGGGTCCTCTGCTAGCATAGGGTAACCGGGATTCCTCAGCCAATACGGGATAACCAAGGGTCCTCTGCTAGCATAGGGTAACCGGGATTCCTCAGCCAATACGGGATAACAAAGGTCCCTCTGCTAGCATAGGGTAACCGGAATTTCTCAGCAAATACGGGATAACCAAGGGTCCTCTGCTAGCATAGGGTAACTGGATTCCTCAGCCAATACGGGATAACCAAGGGTCCTCTGCTAGCATAAGGTAACCGGGATTCCTCAGCCAATACGGGATAACCAAGGGTCCTCTGCTAGCATAGGGTAACCGCGATTCCTCTGCCAATACGGGATAACCAAGGGTCCTCTGCTAGCATAGGGTAACCAGGAATCCTCAGCCAATACGGGATAACCAAGGGCCCTCTGCTAGCATAGGGTAACCGGGATTCCTCAGCCAATACAGGATAACCAAGGGTCCTCTGCTAGCATAGGGTAACCAGGATTCCTCAGCCAATACGGGATAACCAAGGGTCCTCTGCTAGCATAGGGTAACCGGGATTCCTCAGCCAATACGGGATAACCAAGGGTCCTCTGCTAGCATAGGGTAACTGGATTCTTCAGCCAACACAAGATAACCAAGGGTCCTCTGCTAGCATAGGGTAACCAGGATTCCTCAGCCAATACGGGATAGCCAAGGGTCCTCTGCTAGCATAGGGTAACTGGATTCCTCAGCCAACACAAGATAACCAAGGGTCCTCTGCTAGCATAGGGTAACCGGGATTCCTCAGCCAATACGGGATAACCATTTAGCATCTGCTAACATTGGATAACCAAGAATCCTCTGCTATCATGGGATAACCAGGATTCCTCAGCCTTACGGGATTACTGGGATTCCTCAGCCAGACGGGATTACTGGAATTCCTCAGCCAATACGAGATAACCAGGATTCCTCAGTCAATACGGGATAACTAGGATCTCTCTATCAATCAGGATTCCTTAAACAGTACAGGATAACTGGGATCTCTCTATTAATACAGGATAACCGGGATTCCTCAGCCAATGCAGGATAATCGTGATTCCTCAGCCAATACGGGTTTACCTGGGATTCCTCAGCCAATACGGGATAACTAGGATCTCTCTACCAATATGGGAAGACTGGGATTCCTCAGCTATACGGGATACCTGGGACTCCTCAGTCAATGTGGGATAATGGTAATTCCTCAGCCAATACGGGATAACCTTGATTCATCAGCCAATACGGGATAACTGGGATTTTTCAGCCAATGCAGGATAACCGGTATTCCTCAGCCAAAAAGGGAGCCCCACCCCCTTCTTATCAAGACACACCCACCTCAGCTTGAAATTCTTTCTCCTAGGTGTTGTGATATTAGGGGTTCATCTTTCTTGGTGTTCTATGATCGTAGCCAGGGGCTTATATTTGAGCATTACAGACCCAAAGTGATGACAGATGATGAAAGACCCTCCCATAGACATCCAATCACATCCGTCTCACAATTGCCAGTGTCTCCTAGCGCAGATCTCTCCCTCTGTCTGTCTGCATTGTGTATGCGTGGTTGTGTGACTGTGTTTCTCCATATACTATTCATGTTCAGATTGGCTACTTGTAACACTGCTCAGCATTAGAGAAGGGCGAACCCGAACCACGGAGCTCGGGCTTGTACCAAACTTTGCAAGTTCAGGTTCCAAAAAAATGAAAACGGACTTCAGCCAGAAGTCTTTGTTGGAGTTCGGCGCCTGGCCCGAACACAAAAAAGGATCAGTTTGAAACGACAGGGGATTTCCCCGAAACGCGTTGCTGTTGATCCCACCCCCACCCACCCGCACCCACCCCCTGGATGCATTGATGGAAGTTTTATTATTAAGATTTATTATTTTGGGCCTTATTCATGAAGGGATAGCGCCAGGTAGTGCCTGTACAGCGGCAGGTACTGGCAGGTAGCGCCAGGTAGCGTCAGGTGAACGCCGGGGCACAGCAGCAATTCCACATTTATGAAGCCGAATCTGGTGAGCGACTGGAACAACGCCATGTAGCGTCCGATTCATCATTATCCCAGTCTCAGCGTAAAGAGCCGGCGTTCAGCCTTGCAGAGCGCCACGTCTTACCTCTCGCTACCTGGCGCTCTCCCTTACATTTCTATGGAAGATCCTTAAATCCCTTTCCTGATCCCATTTTTTTTTTTAATTTTTTAATAAAATCTCAAAACTTTCTGACATGTATCGTGGCCTAGAAAATGATATTTTTGAAAACTTTTTTGATTTATAATATTTTTATGCAGCATTGTCCTTACATGTCTGGTATTAAAGTGTTCATGTTACAATGTTATAACAATGTCATTCCATATGTTTTCGCTTTGTTACTAGTGGATAAATGTTCAAAAACAGACTTTAAACACACAGCTTCTGGCGCTGTGGGCTACAATGACCCGATTTTGAGCGCCGGCGCTGTTTGAGGCTGTTTTTTTTATGAATTGGGTGTGAGTCACCGCTGGCGCTACCGTTTGTTCCCATACATCGTAGTACAGCGACTCACACAACATATTCATCAATGCCGGACAGCGACTGAGGCGCTGTTAAACAAAGATCCATGGCGGGGCACAGCGACTACTAGCGGTCGCTCTGAAAACCTCGCTACAGACGCTCATCTGTGGATCCGTGGATACGCTTTCCTCCTCTCTCACGGAGAGAGCAGTGACCTGTACAGCCATAGGGAGCAGTGTAAAGGAGAGACACCCTTTGCCCTGTGATTGGCTATTGATTCCGGATTGTGTCCTAGGTATCAAAATGATGCAGTATGTTCTGCATACCTCCCAAACAGATAAGAGGGACATTTTTCGTCCAAGCCCCCCCCACAAACATCCAAGCCCCCCACACAAACATCCAAGCCCCCCCCCACAAACATCCAAGCCCCCCACACAAACATCCAAGCCCCCCCCCACACACAGCCAAGCCACCTCGGCAGCCCAACACAACATAGCACTAACCTCCTCACGTTGCTGCAGCTCCGGAAATGAGCACTGCACACCCGACATGCAGGGCCGTATTTGGTGTTCATGGTGCCCTAGGCACTTTAAGTGCTTGCTTAAAGTGCGTAGGGAGAAAATGGGCTAGATGAAGAGAATGTGTGTGGAGGAGGGCAGAAAGGGGGACATGCAGAGAAGCAGACAAGCATGTTCCATCTTTTACTGCATTCTGACATACAGGCATCACATGACCACACCAGTGGAGCGGAGATGCTCTGGCCTGTGTTCAACCCATTGCCCTTCCCTTCAAACAAATATACTCTATGTCCTTCTGTGGCTGGGGGGTGTTTGTTAGGAAGCATTAATAGTTTGGCTATGGGATTTTTTATTTCTTTTCATTACTACAGCAGTAAGGACAGTGTCCTCCCCTCCTTCCATGTTGCCACCCTAGGCACATGCCTAGGGCTGCCTAATGGTAAATACAGCCCTGCCCATGTACCCTGGGATGCAACACTGCGGCGCAGGGTGGCTGGACAAGAACTCCGCAGTGGGATTGTCCTGAGAAAATCGGGACACTTGGGGGTTTTATGTTTTGTGGAAATTACCCAACATGAATTTATTCATGGAGCTTCATGTTCTGTGACAATAGGGAATAATAGAATGAATGTCTTGGAAAGCACTTTGCAGAGATTTTTTAGGACAGACAGGTCATCAGGATTGCCCCAGAAGGTTGGCAGAGGTGTCGCGGAGCGCGCCTGGAGTCCTGGCGTGTGGACGCCTCCTACTGCAGGGGAGCATGTCTGCGCGTCGGGCGCGGGCGCGGGCCACCGCGCCACTTCCTGGTATATGCGTTTCAGCCGTACGTGGGAGGCGCATCATGATGCGGCCCTTACGTCTCCCAGTACGGGGGCGGGCAGGGCCCGGGGTGGCGCGCTTCCACACATGCGGACAAGTGAAGCAGATTCTACAGCATATAAAAACAGAGCGGGAAACAAGCTGGAACACACCCTGACGAAGTGGTTTCTAGGGGAAACCACGCAACGCGTCATGTCGCCAGTTGTTGCTGAAACCGGACTAGAACCGGACTAGAGCTCCAGCTATACAGTGATATTCTTTTCATTACATTAATCCTCTCCTTGTCTTATTGTTTCCATCACAGCTTGTATACTGTTGCACAGGGATTTAAAGGGGGATATAGATTAAGGATTTGGATAGACTGGCTGATTGTGGTCAGCAGCACTAATGTTAGCACTTTGTGATGCACTAGGCACTTTATGATAAATTGTATATATTAGGGTTTATTCAGTCATTCATTAACTGATTCATTGAATGTATTTGATTTTTATGTAATTATAATAGCACGGTTGTTCCATAGATATTTATTGCTCTTGGAGAGGACTCTATCTTATCAAATTGCTTGGTTTACTTGAGAGCTATTTACTTAAATGTCCTGTGAAGCCTTGTGTTTTTAATTGTTTTTTAATTGTTTTTAGATGTCTGGTCTGTATGTGTACAGATTTCATATGTAACTTCTATATGCCCATTGATAATAAAGGGTAATTTGATATAATTCTGGTAGTGCCGCTGGGTGTTTTACTGGTGCTCCATTTGGGACCGATCTGGCGGATCCCCTTATAAGTGCAATAAGGTCATCAGGATTGTGTGGGTCAATATAACAGTTTGTGGCCCCAGCAACCACAAAGAAGAACCACAGCGGCACCACCAACCCAGTCATTTCACTGATCAAACATTTATATCATAATAATGGATTTATTAAAAAGACAACAATTATCTAAAAACATTCCTAACAGTAGGGATCATAAGGCCAAAAAGTGCCATACCACAGCCAATGAAGTATCTGTACAAAATAAATACAAAGTATTTAGAAAACCATCTCATGTATGAACAGTGCATGTAAAAGCCGTTTGTGCAAACACCTATGCGTACCTAAAGTGCTGATATAAAGTGCAAATGCCTAATACAGAAAAAGAAAAGCTATAAAGTACCCAAGAAAATTCAACATAAAAGAGTATCACCCTGTATAATGGCCGAATGAAATCCCCACTGGAGTCTGGTGTTCCATTACCCACGCGTTCCGTAGGACAAGCCTACTTCTTCAAGGTGCCAAGAAAGAGCTTTGTTTTCTTGTCCCTTTTAATAGAGAATTAATAATAATAATAATAATAATATATAATAATAATTTTGTATAAATAATAGTGATTGAGCTGCTCAAACCCCCTTTATTCATTTGAATTTCCATGAGCACAAGCAGGGAGGAATTCAGTCAATATGGATTTCTCCCTGTGAAGTGTTCTAAAGGGAGGCTGGAAGCTTCCCAGGTGAGTAGCTCTCAGATATTTGTCTGCATTGCATGTCCCAACTTTGGGGACTCAGAATTAAGAGTAGGGACCACACTAAACACAGAGTGCCTTGCTGGGGCAGTGTGGCTTCCACATGTATCTGCAGATATATGCAACCAAATCTCTGTCTTTCCACATAGCTAGACATGTTTGTTGCTTGATATTTAGCTGATGAGAGGGTTAACTGGGCGGTAAATTAGTTCCCAGGCCCTGAATAATAATAATAATTTTGTATAAATAATAGTGATTGAGCTGCTCCCACCCCCTTTATTCGATTGTGTGGGTCGCCGGAGCCCAGTGCCGTGCACCTTGTTTGAACCCCTAAATCACTCCGGATAATTAAATACACGGAGTCCCCTACTGCACCGCCGCGCTACTGTGGCGTGGAATTCGGCCAGGGATTGGGATTGGGTGGCATAGCCTGGCATTCAGAGGCTTTTCACGCTGTACAACCTCTAAACATAGGTTCCAGCTGCTGAGCTTGTGTGCTGCGATACTTTATTATTCAGTCCATAAAGGAAACAGAATCCAAAAATAGAGGGGCTTACACAACCCACATAAAGTGTAATAAAAGGTGCTACTCCCAGGCTCAAACGGCCATATATAGGATACCTCAAAAACACAACAGGGAAGGCACACCAACTCAGAATCAGAAATTAATATCAAACTTGATTAAATGTTTAATCAACAACCTATACAATGGACATATTAAAAACACATTAAAAACCATAAGACAATACCACACAGGACATACAAACATACAGGATGTGTAAGCGGTGCGGAGGAAATTGATGCCTCATCATAATCATAATACAGCATGAAATCCATATACTAAATACATTTAATAACTATTTGTGCAAAAAGTGGGAAAAAGTGCAAGGTGCAGGATAGAGTGCAAAAATGTGCAGGAATAATATAATGGATATCTATTAAAAGTGCAATAATGCCAATATAAACCAGATCGCATATATAGCCGGTCTCGAAATCAGAAACCACAACAGCACAAAAGCTGTCTGTCCCTCAGACAGAAACAGCCATATCAAAGCTCTATCATCCAATCAAATCACTATATGACTTTACATGCCAACTGATGAATGCAAATGAAATCAATATGTATAATATCAAAATATCAAATCAATAGGGTCTCCCCACTGCCTGCCAACATCTAGAGCCACGCGTTCCGTGGGGAAAAATCCCACTTCCTCAGGCTAATGAACAATAGACTAACCTGTGTTTAAATATTCCTCTATGTGATTCCCCCCGCCCTCTGCCCACCATAAGGAAACTGAAACTCAGACTAGGGGCCCAGTCATCACATTAAACATTATGGGGGAACCAGGCACAATATTACTCTATAGAGTCTTGTTTGAAATGGGTCCCAGTATCCATACTTTATAGCAAACTGAAGTTCAAATAAGGGGCCCAGCCATCACAATATAGTTAATGAGGGGCCCAAAAGACAATATAAGCTCTATAGAGTCTGTCCCCTATAACCTATAAGTGATGGCTTGGTCCTCAGTGCAAACCAACCAGGTGGTGGGGGGCATACGCCGTAGGACCGGGAAGAGGTGAGTTTGTTTCGGTGACCTGGGGGGTTTCATGAGCAATGCAACACATATGCCCCTCCCAGAATTATTATTATAATTAACATTGTTTATTTATTAAGTACCATCATAGTTAATAACTCGGGCTATCCAGCAAAGTGAGAAGTGGGTGTGGTTGATATTAAGGGTGTGGCTTACTTGAAGTGAACCCCGTTTATTGAGGTCACATGAGCTTGGAATAAGGCAAGGCCACACTGTAACAGCCGCACAAGCGTACTGTCTTAACCCACCCGCACATGCGCAGACTTTTGGGTATCCGAACTGGTACAGGACATGAAGGCACCCCCCACATACACAATGGCGGTTGCACTGTTCGCCCTGCCCTATAAAGTCTCAGCAATGCACCTTCCTATAGAGAGGATCTCTTTCAGGCTGGGAGATTAGGAAATCATTATCTTGCCATTGCGCTCTCGATGGAAGCCATTTACATCCCCCGTAATGACTGAATGATGCCGATCGCTCCTAGAAGTTGGAAGGAGAGAAGCTCCTGCGCTCGTTAATGCTGCTTAAGTGGAGGAAAATCGCGCTTAATGTTGAGAGTATGACAGCGGCTGATTGCTGACACTGTCATAATGCTGATGTGTGATGAGGGAGATTCCCCGACAAATCGATAAAGGTGCTGGCACCACGTACTGTACTGAGCACCTCTCCAGCGTCTGATTGGCCAATGAGACCTTGCAGCATCACCATTTCTGCTTGGGTACATTTGGGGGTATTTCAGATTTCAACATCTTAACCAAATACTTTATCGGGGTCTGTTGATTAAATAATAATAATAAGAAGAAGAATACAGCTCAGCATATTATAATATAATATTATTATTATTATTATTATTATACCCAGACAAATCGATAAAGGTGCTGGCACCATGTACTGTACTGAGCACCTCTCCAGCGTCTGATTGGCCAATGAGACCTTGCAGCATCACCATTTCTGCTTGGGTACATTTGGGGGTAATTCAGATTTCAACAAGCTATTTAAATACTTCTGTTGTTTAAATAATAATAATAATAATAATAATAATACAGCTCAGATTATTATTATTATTATTTTTATTACATTGTGATATTGTCCTGAAATAAATAATAAGTACAACACACCACTGCATTCCAGTTATAAAAATGTATTGTTACAATATTATGTACAGCATATAATTTAAATCACAAACATACCGGTAATTGAAATTGAGAAGTGAAAGTGGAGGAAGTACATTTATACGCCTCAATACAATGCATAGCTCTTAGTACATACATTCCTTAATGTTTATAGGGGATAAATGCAAATAAATAAAGGCCCTTATTTAACAAGGGATAGCGCCAGGTAGCGACTGGTGAGCGAACGGTAATGACGGTCCCGCCACGAGAACGCCGGCTCCCCTCCGCAATCACACATTTATCAAGCCGATCCTGCTTAGCGACTGACAGAGCGCCAGATAGCGAATCATTCATCATTATTCCAGCCTCCCCCCACAGCGCCAGCGAGCGACCTTGAACAGCGACAGGTATGACCTCTCGCTACCTGGCGCTCTCCAATGCATTTCAATGGAGCAATCTTTAAATATTCATAATTAATTGCTATTAATTTATTTTTTTTTTTTTTAAAAAGCCAAGACCACCACAGGGCAGGACGGAGAGTCTAGAGCAGCAAAGCCGCCGCCAGCAACACTACAGTGATGGGTGCAGAGCTGTCACTGCACATAAGCCACCAAGCACAGCCGCTGGCAGCTCAATGCAGGGAACCAGCCGGGCCACTACAGTAACCCCCACCCAGAATGGCAAAGCAGGAGTTCCCGAGCAGCACGCACCCGCACAAGGGGGGCACAAGGGACTCCATCTGACCTTCCAGTAAGTAGGCGGGTGCCAGACAACCGCCAATCAGTTACTTGGCTGGACTATTATTTTATACTGTATCTGGGGCCTCCACCACTCTTAATCCGACCCCGAACTTGGCTCATGCTTGGACAGATAAAAATCTGGCGGTAACGGAATAGACCCAGAATCACTCTATCCTGTATGGTTTGCGGGATTTTTCAGTGCAAAAACTCTGTAAAACCGCATAAACGTCTAAGGCCCTTATTTAAGAAGGGATAGCGTCAGGTAGCGCCTGGTTAATGAGACGTAGCGACAGATAGCGACTGGCGAACGCCGGACACGGCACGCAATTACACATTTATCAAGCAGAATCTGTTTAGCGACTGGAATAGCGCCATGTAGCGCCTGATTCGTCATTTTCACAGCCTCAGCGAACAGCGCCGGCATTCAGCCTTGCACAGCGCCAGGTATGACCTCTCACTACCTGTCGCTCTCCCATACATTTCAATGGACGATCCTTTTCTTCTCTTTAAACGGGTTTTTTTTTTTTTTTTCAAATAATCTCAAATAATTCTGTGACCTCTTCTGGCATTGAATAAGCAGTTTTTTTCACAATTTTATCATTTTTTATATATTTCTGCAGAAATGACATTACAGGTCTGCCATTAAAGTGTTCATGTTACAATGTTGCTACAATGTAATTCCATATGTTGTCGCTTTGTTACTAGTGGATAGATGCTGAAAAACAGACTTTAATCACACCGCCTCCTGCGCTCTGGGCTTCAGAGAAGCATTTTTCAGCACCAGAGTTTTGTGAGGCTGTTTTTTTGCTGAATATGGTGTGAGTCGGTCGCTATGAGCAGTCGCTAACATGCGCTCCCATACAGCACTGTACTGGTCAAATAGCGACTCCTCACAATGTATTCAACATTACTGAACAGCGACTGAGTCGCTATGAAGTAGCGACCCACGGCCAACCACAGTGACTACTAGCGGGCGCTCTGAAAATGCCGCTACAGACGCTCATCTGTCGCTACCTGGCGTTAGTGATGAATCAGCCTGTAAGCTTCTGTTTATCATCATTAGCTCTGTGTATTACATATTTAACAAAGTTGCATGTATGGTGAATACTGCTAAAGAGTGAAAGGAAAAAAAATAATAGAAGAGATAACAAAGTATAAGAGGAATGACAGACAGAAAGAAAAAGAATACAACAATGGAAGGAGTGACAAAGTATAGCAGGGATAGCAGAAAGAAAGAGAAATGAGAAACAAAGGAATGACTAAAAAAAATGTAAGCAGAAAAGAAAATAGGCAAAAAAATAAATAAATAGATGGGACGAAATAAAAGCAAAGAAATGGAGAACGACAGAAACAAAGAGAAAGTATGAATGCATGACAGGGACAAAGAAAGTATTAAAGGAAAGACAGGAAAAAGCAGGTAAGACAGGGAATAGGGAGAAGGAATGGGAGAAAGAATAGGAGGCTGATTTATTAATAGCGACATGTAGCGACAGTTGAGCGACTGTAGCGGCATTTTCAGAGCGCCCGCTAGTAGTCGCTGTGCTTGCCCGTTGTCTGGTAGTTGATAGCGACTCAGTCGGTGTGGCGTAATGTTGAATATTGGGTGACGAGTCGCTATTTGACAGGTTCTGCGCTGTATGGGAGCGCATGATAGCGACTGGTCAGAGCGACCGGCTCCCACCATATTCATCAAAAAATCAGGCTCAATAAATTCTCGCGCTGTGAAATGCTTGTTTAAACCCCAGAGCGCTGGCGGCGATGGGTTAAAAGTAGTTTTTAACCCCCAAACCACCATATTTTTGGAAACCAAAAAAAAAAAAAAATTGTAAAGAATTTAGTAATATGAATACATTAATATCAGACCTGTAATATCAATTCTGCACATTTATTTTTTTTACCTTAAAAAAAATATCTAACATGGCAGAAGTGGTCACAGAATTTGTCACATTTAAAAAAAAAAAAAAAAAAAAAATAACAATTTGTTATTAATTATAATTATTTATTATTTTAATATTTAAAGATTGTTCCATTGAAATGCATTGGAGAGCGCCAGGTAGCGAGAGGTCATACCTGCCGCTGTTCAAGGTCGGACGCTGGCGCTGTGGGCTGAGGCTGGAATAATAATGAATGAGTCGCTATATGGCGCTATCTCAGTCGCTAAGCAGGATCGGCTTGATAAATGTGTGATTGTGGTGGGGAGCCGGCGTTCTCATGGCGGGGCCCGTCATTACCGGTCGCTCACCAGTCGCTACCTGGCGCTATTCCTTCATAAATAAGGGCCAAAGAAACAGAGAATGACAGAAACAAAGAGAAAGTATGAATGCATGACAGGATCAAAGAAAGTATTAAAGGAAAGACAAGAAAAAGCAAGTAAGACAGGGAATAGGGAGAAGGAATGGGAGAAAAAATAGAGCTGGAAAGAAAGAAAGAATAGGACTGACAGAAAAAAAAGAAGAAGAAGAAACGACAGGATGAATAGAAGGAATGACAGAAAAAAATAAAAGGAAAGAAAAGGAATGGCATAAAAGATGAAAGAAAGAAAAAATATAAAAGGAAATAATAGAATAGAACCAAAAATACAATGGCCAATATACCCGTGGCTGACAGTGCTTAGTCCTTGTTATTGCAGAGGGTCTGCCCAGGGAAGATGGAGGGGCCCTCCCAATGTGTAGCAGCCATGGCACCCGCCTGAGTATGCTTAGACGTAACGGTCCGCCAATATAAAAAAAAAGGTGTAGAGGAGAAGTTTCGACAGGCGAAATGCAGAGGAGCGCACACATGTATTATAGATTACTGACACACAGGAGTCACATGACCACAGCAATAAAGGCTGAAGACTGCCTTTAACCCCTTGTGCCCTCTCCCCCTCTTTACACACACACACACTCTGTGGGGGAGCATTTGTAAGGGGGGATTTTTTTTCCCCTATAGCATTAATATCAGCACCCCCCCCCCCCCCGCTTTTGCAAGTGGCCACCCTAGGCACAGGCCTAGGTTTGCCTAATAGTAAATACAGCCCTGGGCATAGGCAAAAGGGAATCGATTACTGAACCGCACGAGGTCCATACGCACGCGAAACTGAGCAAAATAACCACTACCACATGGCGCAAAGGCTCTGAATCAGGCTCAGGGTCCCTGATCCGTCTCTATTTCCTTCTCCAGTGTAGGTTTTGTAGAAATAAATGAAATGATTAATCCTCAGAGCAGCTTGCCTTTCATTTCCTTTTATTTGTATGTAGCCAGGTCCACGCATTAGGGTCTGGGGTCTACCCGACACTGGCAGGCTGCGACCCTTCTCCTATGTAGTGCACCCAATGGGAGTCGGCAGCTCCCGGTGAGTAGCTCTGTATTTTACTAGCTGCAGTACATGTCCCTATTATGGGGCTCATATATAGAGAGTAGGGACCACACTAAACACAGAGTGCATTGTCGGGGGGGAGGTGTGGCTTCAACAGGAATCTGCAGATATATGCGACCAGACCTCTGTCTTTCCACATAGCTAGACATGCTTGCTGCTTAATACTTAGGGCCTTATTCATGAAGGTACAGCGCCAGGTAGCGCCTGTACAGCGGCAGGTAGCATCAGGTGAACGCCGGACACGGCAGCAATTACACATTTATGAAGCCGAATCTGTTGAGCGACTAGAACAACGCCATGTAGCGTCCGATTCATCATTATCCCAGGCTCAGCGTACAGCGCCGGCGCTCATCCTTGCAGAGCGCCACGCCATATCTCTCGCTACCTGGCGCTCTCCCATACATTACTATGGACGATCCTTAAATCCCTTTCCTGATCCCAATTTTTTTCCCTAAAAAAAAAAAAACACAAACCTTCTGACATGTTTCCTGGGCAAGAAAATGACATTTTTGAAAACGTTTTGGATTAATAATATTTTTATGCAGAATTGTCCTGACATGTCTGGTATTAAAGTGTTCATGTTACAATGATATAACAATGTCATTCCATATGTTTTCGCTTTGTTACCAGTGGATACATGTTAAAAAACAGACTTTAAAGTGGACCAACACCCAGGGGGGGATCAGCCCGATCAGATCCCTCCCCGTGGGGCATCCGAAATCGGGATGCCCCGCTGTGTGAAACCCCCCAGGACGCCCATAAACCTTACCTTATCCCCGTTCCAATGGCTTCTCTCTGGCCGGCGCGGGCGCGCTCCCTGTTAGAGGGAAGCACGAGATGCGGCCTCCAGCGTGTTCAGAGCCGCTGTGGTTGTCCGTCGCTTGTCCGTACATACCACAGCGGCTCTGAGCGCTCTGATTGGACGAGCGCTTGCGTAGGAGCGGGGTGAGGTGAGTTTTTTAGGGCGATCTGGGGGGTTTCACGCAGCGGGGTGCCCCACGGGAGTGGACCAAAACCCAGGATAGTGAAAATCCTGGGTGTTGGTCCACTTTAATCACACATCCTCTGGCGCTATGGGCTACAATTACATGATTTTGAGCTCCAGCAATGTTTGTGGCTGTTTTTTTGATGAATGTGGTGTGAGTCAGTCGCTCTAAGGTAACGCTACAGTTCGCTCACATACAGCGTAGTATAGCGACTCACATATCATATTCAACAATGCCGGACAGTGACTGAGGCGCTCTGAAACAATGATCCATGGGCGAGCACAGCGACTACTAGCGGTCACTCCTAAATCTGCTCTACAGACGCTCATCTGTCGCTACCTGGCGTTAGTAATGAATCAGCCTGTTCGGGTGGGCCCACATTGGGGCCTCCCACACTAACTAATTCTCAGAGCAGGTTGCCATTTCCTTTCTTTTGTAGAAATAAAGGGGAAAAGTCAAGAACGCCATGAACTTGAGGCATGAACGCGCGTATTCCAGACTGATGTGAGCCTTTTAATTAATGGATGGCTGCCAGCCACTGACACTCCACCGCAATGCTACATGAAGCTGTTTGCTTTGGGAGTCTTCTAGGGGTTGGCGTGTGTAATAAGCGCCGCATGGGGGAGAATCGGTCGGTGTCCATAAACGGTCTCCTCATTAAGGACCAATGTTATTTAAATAGTCGCCTTTTATCTGGACGCCATCGACTCCATTGTTGCTTGTCGCAGGCAGGGCCGGATAAGTGAGGAGGAGGCCCCTGGGCACAAAATCTGGTGGAGGCCCCAGATACAGTAATAATAGTCCAGCCAAGTAACTGATTGGTGGTTGTCTGGCTCCGCCCACTTACTGGAAGGTCAGATGGAGTCCCTTGTGCCCCCCTTGTGCGGGTGTGTGCTGCTCGGGAACTCCTGCTTTGCCATTCTGGGTGGGGGGTAGTGTAGTCGCCCGGCTGGTTCCCTGCATTGAGCTGCCAGCGGCTGTGCTTGGCGGCTTATGTGCAGTGACAGCTCTGCACCCATCACTGTAGCGTTGCTGGCGGCGGCTTTGCTGCTCTAGACTCTCCATCCTGCCCTTTGGGGGCTTTGGCTGCCCAGACATGGAGGCCCCCACTGCCGCCGATAGCTTAGTTGCTGGCCCGCGGCCAAAGACTGAAAAGCCTCCTGGACCAGACCATAACCCAAAGGTTGGTGGAGGTCCCCTCTGCAGGGCAAGTGGTGGAGGCCCTGGGGCGCGTGCTCCCCTCATAATCCGGCCCTGGTCGCAGGGATACATTGTGGGATTATAGAGATGAATCTAACCTTGTGCCCAAACCACCACCAGCAGCAATGCATCTCTTCAGCCATTTTTAATTGTTGATGTTGTAAGGAGCTGGCACATGGTTGGAGGGGAGGTGGGCGGCTCCACCCATAATTATGATCAGATTTCCTTATTCTGAAAGGAAAAGAATAGCGGCACCAATGCACAGACCTACCCAGGGGCTGACTGGCCATAGGGAGACAAAGGGACAAAGGGAGAACTTCCGGGGGGGTCACACTGCTCTGGGGGCTGAATGGGCTGGAACCTCACCAACACCCTTTGCCAGATTTCGCCTCTCCCCTCAGCACCCCATCTCCCAAGTCCCCCCCCCATACCTGTCCCCATACCTGTCCCCATACCTGTCCCCATTGTACCTCCCAGTCAAGACACCTCAGCCCATGGTTTACCCAGTGCATACCTACCAACTTTTCAGGGTGTGAAAGAGGGACATTTACTAAATTAGACCACGTCCCCTCATTGAGTGATAGATGAAGCCACGCCCCTCACTGGAGATGGATGAAGCCACGCCCCCTCATTGAGGGATGGATGAAGCCACGCCCCCTCATTGAGGGATGGATGACGCCACGCCCCTCATTGAGGGATGGATGACGCCACGCCCCCTCATTGAGAGATGGATGACGCCACACCCCCTCATTGAGGGATGGATGATGCCACGCCCCCCCCATTGAGGGATGGATGATGCCATGCCCCCTCATTGAGGGATGGATGATGCCACGCCCCCCCCCCATTGAGGGATGGATGATGCCACGCCCCCCCATTGAGGGATGGATGATGCCACGCCCCCCCATTGAGGGATGGATGATGCCACGCCCCCTCATTGAGGGATGGCTAGGAGATACATTGTAACAGTTACAATAGAAACATTGAATCCGCAAATGAATGATTTATTGCTGCAGATCTGCATGTTACACCTCAAAGAGGGACAATATGTAAATGAAGCCACGCCCCCTCATTGAGGGGTGTATGAAGCCACGCCCCTCATTGAGGGATGGGTGACGCCACGCCCCTCATTGAGGGATGGATGAAGCCACGCCCCCTAATTGAGGGATGGATGAAGCCACGCCCCCTCATTGAGAGATGGCTAA
The DNA here is from genome assembly GCA_027917425.1 of Gastrophryne carolinensis. Lineage (NCBI taxonomy): Eukaryota > Metazoa > Chordata > Amphibia > Anura > Microhylidae > Gastrophryne > Gastrophryne carolinensis. Next base: position 10,971,260 of record CM051235.1, read on the forward strand.
GAGATACATTGTAACAGTTACAATGCAAACATTAAATCGGCAAATTAATCATTTATTGCTGCAGATCTGCATGTTACACCTCAAAGAGGAACAATATGTAAATGAAGCCACGCCCCCTCGTTTAGGGATTCATGAAGCCACGCCCCCTCATTGAGGGGTGGATGAAGCCACACCCCTCATTGAGGGATGGATGAAGCCACGCCCCCTCATTGAGGGATGGATGAAGCCACGCCCCCTCATTGAGGGATGGATGAAGCCACGCCCCCTCATTGAGGGATGGATGATGCCACGCCCCTCATTGAGGGATGGATGATTCCACGCCCCTCATTGAGGGATGGATAGGAGATACATTGTAACAGTTACAACAATAGAAACACTTTGAATAGGCAAATGAATCATTTATTGATGCAGATCTGCATGTTACCACTTAAAGAGACACCCCTATCCTGTGGCTTACCTAAAGCAGAACAAAACCCAGGATTTTTATTGTCCCTTTTATTGCACCCCTGGGCATCCCAAATTGGGTTCCCCTGCTGTATGAGCCCCCCCCCCCCCAGTAAAACTCACCCCTCTTCAGTCCAACAGTGCATGCGTAGACTCTCGTCCAATCAGAGCCTTTTGCCATGTTTACACCCTTCAGTAAAGGGCTCTCATTGACTTCTATGGGGAGCGAGAGTGGCCACATCCCCAGATGCGCGCGCACTCCTGCACCAGCCTACAGGCGCACAGCCCGAGGATTGGACAAGAGCCCATGCATCATTGGACTGGGGAAAGGTGAGTGATTACCGGAGCCCTGGAGGGGGTGGGGGTTCATACATTGGGGGTGTCCCAGGAGAAGGCCATTGAAGGCACTGTATTTTTTCCATCACTTTTTCTTTATCCTTCCCTTTTTCCTTTTTTCCATTCTATTTTATCTTTTTATTTCCTTTCAACACCCTTCCATTCATCCATCCCACAGACATGGATGATATCATCCTCACTTGTATTGTCATTGTATTTGCTCTTTTCTACTCCTTATCCACCTTTTCCCACTCTTTTCTCCCTTCTTCATTTCTTCTCTTCACTCATCTTACCCTCTCCAGCCACATTCTCTCTTTCCCTCCTACCTTCTCCCCCTTTTGCTTCCTCCAATCTCTCAAGGCCTTTTCCTTTTCTCTGTTTCGTTTTATTTTGTCTTTTATCTGTTTCTCTCCCTCTCCGCGTCAGCCTTATTTTTTCTTCCTATTTGTTTTATTGTCTTTTTTTCTCCTATTCCTTTTTCGATTTTCCTTGCCAATGTCTTTTATTTGTATTTCCCTCCCCCTCCTCATCCTCCTCTACCCTTGCCTTTATTTGGCTTGTTTTCTTTTTTTGTCTTATCCTCCTCTTATTTTCCTTAATTCTTTCCACTCTTTACTACACTATTTCGGTTCTATGTCTTCCTACATTTTTCTTTCCCTCTCTCCTTGTTATTCCTTGCTACCCTTTCTTTTTTCCCCTTACTTTTGTCTATCCATCCTTCCATGTTGCTGTGTAGGGAAGTGCTTGGTTACCACAGAGTTGCAACTGGAACATTACATGCCTGCTGGAGATCATAGATCTCTCTCTAGCTACTGATGGGACACTTCCTGCCCCTGCTAGTTGGGGTTTGAAGCCTCTTGCTGGAGGTATCCAGGACTATATATAGAGGACAGACTTCCTGTATGCTAGAAGAACTGAACACATGGCTTGCTGCCTGAGCTGTGCTGCTGCGACTTACATATACAGCCTCACAGGGGTGCCTGGATCACTTACCAGACTACTACATTGTTCATGCATGTCCAGCTGATGGTACCACGTGGGGGATCTTCTGTAGCTGCTCCTGAACCTCTTCATTGCCTTCTACCTGCTGACCTGTGTCCAGCTGCTGTGTGCCCTTTGGAGAGCTTTGAATTCTGCTGCATATGAGATCATCAACTCCTGCGTGTCAAGCGTGAATCATCTCTTTGAGTCAGGATCATGATGTATTTAGCTATAGACTATATATATACCTGGGTATATGTGCACAGACTAACTAAAGCCCCAGCTGGGCCTTTCATTGTGTTATACTGTGTATGACTCATTTCTATTGCCAAGTTAACCTTTACTACATAAAGTTCATAGTATTGTTATACTTGACTGTGTCAGTGACTTAGGTAAATGGTTGCTGTGAGCAGTAGTCCCTCTGCTCCAAATGTATTGTTTTGCTTAGACTACTTGATCTATTTCCCAGAAAGGTGTTTCCTGTCAGTTGCAAGGGCCCTATTCTGGGTGGAGGCACTGGCACAACAAACATTTAACCTATTCTTCCACCTAGCGAAGGCTCGGCTTCTCTTACCAACAGGTTAGCGCCATAGCCTGTCTGAGTGGGGTGTTTACCATCACCTCCCACAAAAAAACAGCCCTACAGCTGTTTTCCCCCTACATTCTCTTTCAGTTCTTTCTTGTATATTTTACATTCTCTTTCCATTCTTCCTTGTTTCTTTCCTCCTACACTTATTTTCTTGTTTCCTTCCTTCTACCCCCTCTATCCTTTCTCAGGGGTGTAGCCAGGATGCAGCGGGTCAGGGGGTGACAAAGGAGGTCCTGGGAACAGGTGGGCGTGCCATTTTAAATTTTCTGCCCCCGGTGCCAAAAAGCCTAGCTACTCCTCTGCCTTACTTCATCATTCTTTCCTCCCTTGTTTGGTTTCCTCGCTCCCTCTGTTAATTCTTACTTTTCCTCTCCTCTCTGAGTCATTTAGTTCAACATCTCACACAAGTGACCCCCCTTTTGTTTCTGAACATTCCACTCTGGGCTATAATTTATGGAGGATGTCGCCCGCCCGGCATCTATTACAAAGCTTGTTTATTATCCGGATTTTGTGATCCTATTCTTGTTCTAAGTTTTTTTCTTTTTTAGTACTTTTTTTTTTTCTTTCTTTTGATAATAGGATCTGCAATTTTATAGTTTGCCTTAATGAAAATGGTTCTCTGTTTAGCAAATCAGTCCTTTATAATTATTCCCTTGGCAGGTTTCACAAGCGATAATTATAGAATTGCCATAGTTGTGGTACCTGTCAGTCATAACTTGCACAGAGAGAGCGAGCGACACTTTTCTATCCAAGCGTGTCAGCGCCCTAATTACAAAAAGGAGATGTGAAACCTCTGATGAGGTATTAGGAGGTGGTGGGGAAGGGAGGGGGGTACAAAGAAAAACAGTACCCTAGATGTGGGGCGGCGGAGGGTGTGCGGGGCATATAATGGGCATAGGAGACAAACGTGACAGGCAACAATGCTTGTGACCACTCAGCTGGCACGTCATAGTTTGATCCGCGGGTGTCGGTTCGGATTCATCAAGGGGATTCGCTTAGTGGCCGCCGAGCGACGCGAGTGATTGATAGGAATCAACTTTAATGTCAGCGACGCAGAATTCCGCCGCCGGCAATTAGAACATTATGCAAATTTTTTGCAACAACTGGTTACAGGCACTTGATACATTCAATTAATTGCCAAGGCTCTCAAGTGTCAGCGAAAAGAGCGGAGATAGCAAAAGATGGGAGAGCGGCTTTGTAGGACAACAAGCAAATACGAAATTCAATTTATGACTGTTAACCCGAAACACTTGACGTTTAACGACCTCTAATCTAGAGAGGCTCCTCTGTTCTGTTCTGCTTAAACGCTTCCATTTCTCGTCGTGTTGGGCCTTTTGAGCCAAGAGGAACACCATGACCTACTGTAGTAGACTGTAAGCAGGGCTTCCTTTACATACATCAATTATTGTCAACTCAATTAGTGCGAATAACACCTTATCTATTTCATACCCAGGAAAAATATATAACTGGGCACTAAGGGCAATTTGGCATTTTCTTGGTTTGGAGATTGGGACGGGGGGGGGGGGGGGCAGCAAGGCGGCTCTCAGTCAAGCAGCCAATTCCTCTCTTGAGTCTATAGCAATGGTCACTAACTGGGAGCGGGTGAGGAGGGTCACAGGCTGGGAAATGGTAAGTAGAGACACAGGTTAGGAACAGGTGAGCGGAGTAGCAGGCTGGGAACCGGTTAGCAGAGTAGCAGGCTGGGAACTGGTAAGTAGAGACACAGGCTTTGAACACACTGTATTTCACCCTATAAGGCGCACCTAGGATTTGGAGAAGGAAAATAAGAAAAATAATTTTCTGAACCAAATGTTGTGAACCAAATAATAGGCAAGGTGCAGAATCCTCCAATTACAGGCAGAGTGGCATCCCCCCTCCCCTTTCTCACAGGCAGTATGGTATTTCCCCTCTTCCATTCCCAGTAGGCAGTGTGACATTCCACCCTCCTATTCCCCATAGGCAATGTGGCATCCCCCCTCTTGTTCCTCATAGGCAGTGTAGCATACCCCCTCCTGTTCCCCATAGGCAGTGTGGCATACCCCCTCCCATTCCCCGTAGGCAGTGTGGCATACCCCCTCCCGTCCCCATAGGCAATGTGGCATCCCCCCTTCCCGCCGCTGTACAGCAGGTGAGTGTGGCCTGCTCCGACTGTTTGCGTGAAAAACAGACTACAGACAATGGAGGGTCTGGGCTCCACTAGAGACAATGGAGGGTATGAGCCCCAATATAGACTATTAAGGGCCTGAGTGACAGTACGGAGTATAAAGGGTGTGCACCACATATACATGATACAAGGCAAGATATGTAATTAACAGAGGACTAGAGAGCACGGGATTACTCAGGCAAGCAGACGCAATAATTCAGTCCAGAGGCGGGGCTAGACACATACATTTATAGGGAAGACAGAGGAGTAAATCAAATACACCTGAGAGAGGGCTGGGGTGATGAGGACCCAGAAAACCTAAAAATTACAGCACACACAAGCACAACAGCAAGTGGCTCCACAAGGAGAGCAATAATCAATGACACATTGCCGGTTCAAGGCCCCGTCGATGTCAGTCCTGTTGAGTAGCAGGAGACCTGACGTCCCAGAGCAGAGAAACCTTATGGCACCAAACCTAGGTAAGTAAAACTAACAGACCAGGTTGTTGTATTGGAAGAAGCTATACCCACACTATAAAAAAGTAGGTCCTCTTGGCTAAAATGGCCCAACATGACCAAAAATAGAAGGTGTTGAGCAGCGGAAGACCTGGCAGGCAAGGTAAATGTTACTCGCACTGATGGGGTTGAAAATAATTGTGGTATTTAGGTGAGGCCCCACTTACAATCTACTACAGTAGGTCATGGAGTTCCTTGACCGACAAACCACATACATTTATAGGGAAGACAGAGGAGTAAATCAAATACACCTGAGAGAGAGCCGGGATGATGAGAACACAGGAAACCTAACAATTACTGCACACACACATAAGCACAACAGCAAGTGGCTCAACATGGAGAGAAAAAATCAGTGACACATTGCCGGTTCAAGGCCCCATCGATGTCAGTCCTGTTGAGTAGCAGAAACTGTTGAGTAGCAGGAGACGTCCCAGAGCAGAGGAAGCTTATGGCACCAGACATAGGTAAGTAAAACTAACAGATCAGGTTGTTGTATTCGAAGAAGCTATACCTACACTATAATAGTAGGTCCTCTTGGCTAAAATGGTCCAACATAACGAGAAATAGAAGCTATTGAGCAGAGGAAGACCTGGCAAGCCAGAGAAGAGGAGCCTTTTGGTATTAGAGGAAGGTAAACATTACTCGCACTGATCGGTTAAAATAAATGTGGTATTTAGGTAAAGCCCCACCTACAGTCTACTACAGTAGGTCATGGAGTTCCTTGACTGACAAACCACATACATTTATACGGAAGACAGAGGAGTAAATCAAATACACCTGAGAGAGGGCTGGGATGATGAGGACCCAGAGAACCAAACAATTACATCAGACATTGGCGGTTCAAGGCCCCATCGATGTCAGTCCTGTTGAGTAGCAAAAGACCTGATGACCCAGAGCAGAGAAACCTTATGGCACCAGACGTAGGTAGGTAAAACAAATCAGGTTGTTGTATTTGAAGAAGCTATACCTACACTATAATATAGTATAATGGTCCAACATGGCCAGAAATAGAAGGTGTTGAGCAGCGGAAGACCTGGCAAGCCAGAGTAGAGGAGCCTTTTGGTATTAGAGGAAGGTAAATGTTACTCGCACTTATCAGGTTGAAAATAATTGAGGCCCCACTTACAATCTTCTACAGTAGGTCATGGAGTTCCTTGACCGACAAACCACATACATTTATAGGGAAGACAGAGGAGTAAATCAAATACACCTGAGAGAGGGCTGGGATGATGAGGACCCAGAGAACCAAACAATGACATCAGACACACACAAGCACAACAGCAAGTGGCTCAACAGAGAGCAATAATCAATGACACATCTCCGGTTTAAGGTCCTGTCGATGTCAGTCCTTACAGGTATAGAGTCTGATAGAAGACAGACAACCAACAGGGGCTTCAAGACGGTTTCATCACTAGGCGCTATTAGGCTCTCAAGTGGGGCTCTCCAGATGAGACAGCAAGCTCTCCCACTTAAGATAGAGACCTGAATTACCCTCCAGAGATTCTAAAGTCTCTTCTCTCCGAGTGACCAGACAACTTGTTGTGATCTAAGAGAAGGTTCTAAAGGTCTTTATAGGCAATATTCACTATTTAGTAACGCACACTGAAAACAATTGTACGTTATTTATATCAAATAAAGTTAATAATATGTTAATAATATGTCAAAGAACAGTGTCCGAGAGCATACTAAAGTCTCTTCTCTCCGAGTGACCAGACGACTTGTTGTGATCTAAGAGAAGGTTCTAAAGGTCTTTATAGGCAATATTCACTCTTTAGTAACGCACACCGAAAACAATTGTAACTTATTTATATCAAATAAAGTTAATAATATGTTAATAATATGTCAAAGAACAGTGTCCGAGAGAATACTAATGTGCCAGAGAGGATCCTCCATGGTTTATTAAAAAATATTAAAAAAAAAAAATAATTATTATTTATTTATTTATTTTTTTAATGGCATTGAGACCTTAAGCCTTATGTTCTTTTGTATATATGAGCTCAGTCATTGTAAATGATCACTGTACACAGTCGTTTTGAACTTTATTTGAAATAAATAACTTTCTTGACATTTACAATTGTTTTCGGTGTACATTACTAAAGAGAGAACATTGCCTGTACTAGAGTCCCAGTGGGTATTGGGTCCAAGTGATTGCACCCGATTTATTTCAATTTTTCATAATTTTTGATGAGTTTGCTCGTTTCCAATCTGCATGGCTAATGTATCTAAGGTCTTTATAGAAATAGGACGCTCTATTATAACAACGATAATTACAGTAATACTCCATCATTATCCATCCTCCCTGTAGAGGTGACAGTGTTAGGGCCTCCCTGGGGTGTGGCTTTAGGATTTTATTTTAGCTGAGTCTTGACGTCCACGTTCATTTCAGATTTCCGATCAGGCGCGGTGCTCTCTATAAATCATTAATCCCGTGCGTGCCCGATCATTCTCCAGACATGGAGGATAGTGCACTTACAGGGGAGGAGAATCCCCTGACAGGTCCTCAGGTAGAGACTTACACAGGGAGCTGCTGCTAATAGCACTTCGGCTTATCTCCCTCTGTCAGGCCTCATTTTAAGTAACAATGCATTTAGGACCAAATAACCATAATCCCCTGAAGAGGCAATCACTATTGCTAATGCCTTCTAGGAAGCCTGCAATCTATTCAGCCCGTATTAAGTCGAAAGATAATTAGTCCTCATCTATTGTGCCTTTGCCTGGTCAGTAGAAGGCTTCTGGGGGCTGATTCTGTCCAGACCTAAAAGCCTGGAAACATGGCATTGCCCATCCTCCAGTCTTAATGGGGACCAGTTACCTTAAAGCAGGCCAAAAGTAAAAAAAAAAAAGCAAGTTCAGTAAATTGCTCCCCTAAAGGTTGAGAAGGGAAGCGTTTTTAAAGTGGACCAACACCCTCCAAAACAACATCTCATTGAATAGTTTCATATAAAAAGACACTTTACCTTTTGATGACTTTTGAAGCCTTCCGTCCCTCGCAGTGCCTGTATTCTTCAAAAATCTCCGCCGGAAGTCCCGCCCTCCGCCGATTGATGGAGGGAAAGGAGGGAGGGGGCAAATGACAGCAGGGGGCGGGGCAGCAGGGTTAGTGGGCGGGACATGACAAGCAGAGAGATGAGGGCAAGGTAAGAGGGGAGCCTGGAAGGGGGCGTGGCCAGCATGATACGGGAGGGGTGTGACGGGGAGTGCGGGTCCGGGGAGCTGATCAGCGCTCAGGCTTGAGAAGGGACTGACATCCCGGGGCTGACATTGGGCAGAGCTGCCGGGGAAGCCCGATGACAAATCGCGCATGCGCAGTAGCGCTGATTTGGGTCAGGTGAAGCGCCGCTCGCTCCCGATGCAAAACCAAACAAAACACGCATGGGATCTGACAAAAAATGGGCACTCCACTAGGCTGATATAAAACGTATTAAATCCATTTTATTGTAATATATCATCAGCATAAAACCACAAATAAACATACAATCACAAGACAAGTTAAAAACAAAAGACCTGTGACATCCGAGTATTATATCAAAATTAATAATAAAAGATATTCAATGTTAATAAAAAGAATCAGCATACATAATAAAATCGCAACCCGATGCAAGCGGCGCTTCACCTAACTACTGCGCATGCGCGTGATTTCATGTAGGAAGAGGTGAAACGATCTCGTCCTTTTTTAAAAAAAAAAACAAGATGGCGGCCAGATATTTAAATTGAAGCGACGCAGCGATGAAGCATCCGAGGTAAGTTTTTTTTTCTTTAATATCTAGAACGGGTCCTGCTGCATATTTTGCTTATTTTAAAAAGGCATATTAAAAAAAAAAAACGGGACAGGGTGTTGGTCCACGGGGGGGGGGGGGGGGGGGGCTGATACATTACTTATGCCAGGTATAGGCAGGTGAGCGTCTGTATGTTCCCCTATGTTCCCTGAACTTTGTCATGTTCCCCTTCCTATGTTACTGTAACTGTAGTTAACTGTTAACTGTTTTCTTGCACTGTGTATATGCCGAAAAGAATTCCTTGCTCATCTCACGATGTACTTGGCAACCAATAAATTGAATTGAATTGTATGGCGGCTCTTAGAGCGACCGCTAGTATACGCTCATGTGCGTGTATCGGACGCGTCTCAGTCACTGTAGTTACCTGGCCGGCATTGATGAATGTGATGTGTGTTGGGGGTTCTAACACCAGTGCAGCGAGCGAAGGGTAGCGCCAGCTTAGTGCGTCAGACTCTCAGCGGCTCACATCATATTTAAACAAAATAACAGACTCACAGAGCGTTGGCGCGCTAAAGCTGGGCGCTGTAGCATAGTGCGCCAGACGCTGTGTGTTTTTGAACACGTATCCACCAGTACCAAAGCGAAAACACATGGAATGACATTGTTGTAACATTGTGACATTAACACTTTAATGCCAGACCTGTAATGACAATTCTGCATAAAAATATAAAAAAATCAAAAAAGTTTTCAAAAATGACTTTTTCTAGGCCAGGAGACGTCACACAATGATTTGAGAGAAAAATAAAAAAACACAAAACCCCGTTTAAACACAAGAAAAGGAACGCCCATTGAAATGTATGGGAGAGCGACAGGTAGCGACAGGTATTACCTGGCACTCTTGAACCTAGAGCGCTGGCACTATACACTGAGCTGCCTGTAATGATGAATCGGACGCTACATGGCGCTGTTAGAGTCGCTCACCAGATTCGCTTTCTTAAATGTGGTTTTGAGTACAGCGCCCGGCGTTCACCAGACGCTGCCTGCCGCTACAAGGCGCTACCTGGCGCTATCCCTTGATCAATAACTCCTTTAGATAGAACAAGGGGGCCCAACCTGGTGACATGTCTGGATACATTGCCCATCTTCCAGCCTTATTGGGGAGCGATTGCTGTAGAGGTCAAGGTTGCTGACTAGCAATAAAACTTTTTAAAAATGTGGGTCCAAAAGAAATCTGAAGCCTTACGGAATTATTTTGGAAGAATTCTAATCAATTCGACCCCAAGATCTGGCAAATCTCATGAACAGTAGGGATGAGTGAACCCCCCAAAATGCAGACTTGGCAAGTGTGGCAGGAAAAAAAAAAGTTGAGGTTCGGGGACCCGAACCAGGTCCCCATTGATTTCAATGACCAGAACCAGGTCCCCATTGATTTCAATGACCAGAACCAGGTCCCCATTGATTTCAATGACCAGAACCAGGTCCCCATTGATTTCAATGACCAGAACCAGGTCCCCATTGATTTCAATGACCAGAACCAGGTCCCCATTGATTTCAATGACCAGAACCAGGTCCCCATTGATTTCAATGACCCGAACCAGGTCCCCATTGATTTCAATGACCAGAACCAGGTCCCCATTGATTTCAATGACCAGAACCAGGTCCCCATTGATTTCAATGACCAGAACCAGGTCCCCATTGATTTCAATGACCAGAACCAGGTCCCCATTGATTTCAATGACTAGAACCAGGTCCCCATTGATTTCAATGACTAGAACCAGGTCCCCATTGATTTCAATGGGGACCTGGTTCTGGTCACCTGGTTCTGGTCACCTCCACTCTTCACCCACCAGGACTGAGGGTGTCGTCTGTCCAGGGGCCCCCAGAGCTGGGATGGCGGGTGTGATGGTCGATGAGCATCAGAAAGCACTACTGTAACTTGCCTGAGGCCCGAAAATTGACTCAGACCCATTATTCATTTCACGGTAAGTTTCTAAGAATTTTATATTGGTGACTACACAACAGTGAAGATCCACTTTGAGGATAACAAAGCTTTGAAATATCTACATGCTACTGTACAATGAAGCAGGTCATCAATACTGGACAATGGTTGAGGTTTTTGAAACTTTGGGGTTTATTCATCAAGGGATAGCGCCAGGTAGCGCCTTCGCAGTGGCAGGTCTGGTGAACGCCCGGCGCTGTATGCAAAACCACATTTATGAAGCCGATTCTGGTGAGCGACTCTAACAGCGTCATGTAGTGTCACATGTATTATTACAGGCAGGTCAGTGTATAGCGCCTCTAACAGCGTCATGTAGCGTCACATGTATTATTACAGGCAGCTCAGTGTATAGCGCCTCTAACAGCGCCATGTAGCGTCACATGTATTATTATAGGCAGGTCAGTGTATAGCACCTCTAACAGCGCCATGTAGTGTCACATGTATTATTACAGGCAGGTCAGTGTATAGCGCCTCTAACAGCGCCATGTAGCGTCACATGTATTATTATAGGCAGGTCAGTGTATAGCACCTCTAACAGCGCCATGTAGTGTCACATGTATTATTACAGGCAGGTCAGTGTATAGCACCTCTAACAGCGCCATGTAGCGTCACATGTATTATTATAGGCAGGTCAGTGTATAGCACCTCTAACAGCGCCATGTAGCGTCACATGTATTATTACAGGCAGGTCAGTGTATAGCACCTCTAACAGCGCCATGTAGTGTCACATGTATTATTACAGGCAGGTCAGTGTATAGCGCCTCTAACAGCGCCATGTAGCGTCACATGTATTATTATAGGCAGGTCAGTGTATAGCACCTCTAACAGCGCCATGTAGCGTCACATGTATTATTACAGGCAGGTCAGTGTATAGCACCTCTAACAGCGCCATGTAGTGTCACATGTATTATTACAGGCAGGTCAGTGTATAGCACCTCTAACAGCGCCATGTAGCGTCACATGTATTATTACAGGCAGGTCAGTGTATAGCACCTCTAACAGCGCCATGTAGCGTCACATGTATTATTACAGGCAGCTCAGTGTATAGCACCTCTAACAGCGCCATGTAGTGTCACATGTATTATTACAGGCAGGTCAGTGTATAGCACCTCTAACAGCGCCATGTAGCGTCACATGTATTATTACAGGCAGGTCAGTGTATAGCACCTCTAACAGCGTCATGTAGCGTCACATGTATTATTACAGGCGGCTCAGCATATAGCGCCTCTAACAGCGTCATGTAGTGTCACATGTATTATTACAGGCGGCTCAGCATATAGGGCCTCTAACAGCGCCATGTAGCGTCACATGTATTATTACAGGCGGCTCAGCATATAGCGCAGGCACTCTAGCTTCCAGAGCGCCAGGTATTACCTGTCGCTCTCCCATACATTTCAATGGATGTTCCTTTTCTTTTGTTTAAACGGGGTTTTTTGTTTTTAATTGTTTTTCTCTCAAATCATTGTGTGATCTCTCCTGGCCTAGAAAAAGTCATTTTTGAAAACTTTTTTATTTTTTTTTATTTTTATGCAGAATTGTCATAACAGGTCTGGCATTAAAGTGTTAATGTCACAATGTTACAATGTCATTCCATGTGTTTTCGCTTTGTTACTGGTGGATATGTGTTCAAAAACAGACTTAAATCACACAGTGTCAGGTGCTCTATGCTACAGCAACCAGTTTTTTTGTTGAATATGGTACGAGTCGCTGAGAGCCGGTCGCACTGAGCTGGCGTTACCTCTCGCTCGCTGCAGAGCTGTACTGGTGTTACAACGCCCAACATGCATCACATTCATCAATGCCGGCCAGGTTACTACAGCGACTGAGGCGCTCTGTTACAGCGCCCGATAGCCGATCACAGCGTACACTAGTGGTCGCTCTAAGCGTCGCTATACAGACGCTTACCTGCCGATAGCTGGTGCTAGTAATGAATCAGCCACTAAGTAGGACAATTCTTTCAAATCGATACAGACACGGAATGTGGCAGTGCCCTCACTCATGGGAGCGGTGGCCATCTTTCTGTGGCCCCTGTCTAGGACCATTTGAAAGGAACGCAACCAACAGTGGGACCAGGATGGGTGGGCTCAGGTAAGTTGCACAGCAGCCTCCTGCTAAATTGATTCAGACCCACAACCAATTTCACAGTAAGTTTAGAAGTATTTGATATTGGTGACCACGGAACAGTGAAGATCCACTTTGGGGATATCAATGCTTTGGAATATCCATCAAGTACAACGAATCAGGCCATCAATATCGAGGTTTTTAAATCCTATTAGGACAATTTATCCAAATTGATTCAGATCCACAAATCAGTTTACGGTAAGTTTCGAGGAAATTGATATTGGTGACCACAGAGCAGCGAAGATCCACTATCTTGAGCATATCAAAGCTTTGAAATATTCACCATGCTACTACAAGTGCAATGAAGCAGGCCATCAATACTGGTCAATGGTCGAGGATTTAAAAGTAGGACAATTCGTCCAAATAAATGCAGAACCGGAATGATTTTCGTGGTCGTTTTCAAAGAAACAAATTTTGGTGACTAAAGAACATTGAAGATCCAGTTTGATGATACCAAAGCTTTCAAAATATCTACAATGCTATGCACAATACAGACAACCAATACTGGACACTGGTTGAGGTTTGTAAAAATAAGTAGACCAAGTCATTCAAATTGATTTAGACCTGAAAATAATTTCATGGTCAGCTTCATGGAAATTGATTTTGGTGACCATAGAGCAATGAAGATCCAGCTTGATGATATAAAAGCTTTGAATCTACCATGCTATGTACAGTGTAGCAGGCCATCAATACTGGACATTTGTTGAGGTTTGTAAAAATAAGTAGGACAATTCATTCAAATTGATTTAGACTCGAACATAATTTCATGGTCAGTTTCTTAGAAATTGATTTTGGTGACCATAGAGGAGTGAAGATCTAGCTTGATGATACCAAAGCTTTGAATCTACTATGCTATATACAATGAAGAAGGCCATCAATACTGGGCATTGGTTGAGGTTTTTAAATCTCAGTTGGCCAATTGATCCAAACTGATTCAGACCTGAAATGAATTCCATTAACAGTTTAGAAGAAATCCACCTTGAGGATGTGAAAGCTTTAAAAATATCTTCCATGCTACGCACAGCGCAGCAGGTCATCAATACTGGACAACAATCAGTTACAGCGATACAGGTGTCCTATAGGGAAGACTGGGACTGTAGCGAAATGGTTTGGCAGCCATAGAAAGTTGGGATTAGTGTTGGAAGAACCCCTAGAAGTTCGAGTTCGGCAAGTTTGGCCGAACCTTGAAAGTAAGTTCGGTTTGGGTCACTTTGTTGACCTGAACCCTATGGGGACCCAAACTTTGGAGGTTGATTCTGCTTCTGGGGTTCCCTTGACCGGTGGGCCCCATAATCAGATGGGGACTGATTAAAATAAGAAGACCAAGTCATTCAAATTGATTTAGACCTGAAAACAATTTCATGGTCAGCTTCATAGAAATTGATTTTGGTGACCATAGAGCAATGAAGATCCAGCTTGATGATATCAAAGCTTTGAATCTACCATGCTATGTACAGTGCAGCAGGCCATCAATACTGGGCATTGGTTGAGGTTTGTAAAAATAAGTAGGACAATTCATTCAAATTGATTTTAGACCCGAACATAATTTCATGGTCAGTTTCTTAGAAATTGATTTTGGTGACCATAGAGGAGTGAAGATCCAGCTTGATGATATAAAAGTTTTGAATCTACCATGCTATGTACAGTGTAGCAGGCCGTCAATACTGGACATTTGTTGAGGTTTGTAAAAATAAGTAGGACAATTCATTCAAATTGATTTAGACTCGAACATAATTTCATGGTCAGTTTCTTAGAAATTGATTTTGGTGACCATAGAGGAGTGAAGATCCAGCTTGATGATACCAAAGCTTTGAATCTACTATGCTATATACTATGCTATATACAATGAAGAAGGCCATCAATACTGGGCATTGGTTGAGGTTTTTAAATCTCAGTTGGCCAATTGATCCAAACTGATTCAGACCTGAAATGAATTCCATAATCAGTTTAGAAGAAATCCACCTTGAGGATGTGAAAGCTTTAAAAATATCTTCCATGCTACGCACAGCGCAGCAGGTCATCAATACTGGACAACAATCAGTTACAGCGATACAGGTGTCCTATAGGGAAGACTGGGACCGTAGCAAAATGGTTTGGCAGCCATAGAACGTTGGGATTAGTTTTGGAAGAACCCCTAGAAGTTCGAGTTCGGCAAGTTTGGCCGAACCTTGAAAGTAAGTTCGGTTTGGGTCACTTTGTTGACCTGAACCCTATGGGGACCCAAACTTTGGAGGTTGATTCTGCTTCTGGGGTTCCCTTGACAGGTGGGCCCCATGATCAGATGGGGACTGATTAAAATAAGTAGACCAAGTCATTCAAATTGATTTAGACCTGAAAATAATTTCATGGTCAGCTTCATAGAAATTGATTTTGGTGACCATAGAGCAATGAAGATCCAGCTTGATGATATCAAAGCTTTGAATCTACCATGCTATGTACAGTGCAGCAGGCCGTCAATACTGGACATTGGTTGAGGTTTGTAAAAATAAGTAGGACAATTCATTCAAACTGATTTTAGACCCGAACATAATTTCATGGTCAGTTTCTTAGAAATTGATTTTGGTGACCATAGAGGAGTGAAGATCCACCTTGATGATACCAAAGCTTTGAATCTACTATGCTATATACAATGAAGAAGGCCATCAATACTGGGCATTGGTTAAGGTTTTTAATTCTCAGTTGGCCAATTGATCCAAACTGATTCAGACCTGAAAATAATTCCATAATCAGTTTAGAAGAAATCCACCTTGAGTATGCGAAAGCTTTAAAAATATCTTCCATGCTACGCACAGTGCAGCAGGTCAT
This sequence comes from Gastrophryne carolinensis, assembly GCA_027917425.1. Lineage (NCBI taxonomy): Eukaryota > Metazoa > Chordata > Amphibia > Anura > Microhylidae > Gastrophryne > Gastrophryne carolinensis. Next base: position 10,986,909 of record CM051235.1, read on the forward strand.
CAATACTGGACAACAATCAGTTACAGCAATACAGGTGTCCTATAGGGAAGACTGGGACTGTAGCAAAATGGTTTGGCAGCCATAGAAAGTTGGGATTAGTGTTGGAAGAACCCCTAGGAGTTCGAGTTCGGCAAGTTTGGCCGAACCTTGAAAGTAAGTTCGGTTTGGGTCACTTTGTTGACCTGAACCCTATGGGGACCCAAACTTTGGAGGTTGATTCTGCTTCTGGGGTTCCCTTGACAGGTGGGCCCCATAATCAGATGGGGACTGATTAAAGTAAGTAGACCAAGTCATTCAAATTGATTTAGACCTGAAAATAATTTCATGGTCAGCTTCATAGAAATTGATTTTGGTGACCATAGAGCAATGAAGATCCAGCTTGATGATATCAAAGCTTTGAATCTACCATGCTATGTACAGTGTAGCAGGCCGTCAATACTGGACATTGGTTGAGGTTTGTAAAAATAGGTAGGACAATTCATTCCAATTGATTTAGACCCGAACATAATTTCATGGTCAGATTCTTAGAAATTGATTTTGGTGACCATAGAGGAGTGAAGATCCAGCTTGATGATACCAAAGCTTTGAATCTACCATGCTATATACTATGCTATATACAATGAAGAAGGCCATCAATACTGGGCATTGGTTGAGGTTTTTAAATCTTAGTTGGCCAATTGATCCAAACTGATTCAGACCTGAAATGAATTCCATAATCAGTTTAGAAGAAATCCACCTTGAGGATGTGAAAGCTTTAAAAATATCTTCCATGCTACGCACAGCGCAGCAGGTCATCAATACTGGACAACAATCAGTTACAGCGATACAGGTGTCCTATAGGGAATACTGGGACTGTAGCGAAATGGTTTGGCAGCCATAGAAAGTTGGGATTAGTGTTGGAAGAACCCCTAGGAGTTCGAGTTCGGCAAGTTTGGCCGAACCTTGAAAGTAAGTTCGGTTTGGGTCACTTTGTTGACCTGAACCCTATGGTGACCCAAACTTTGGAGGTTGATTTTGCTTCTGGGGTTCCCTTGACAGGTAGGCCCCATAATCAGATGGGGACTGATTAAAATAAGTAGACCAAGTCATTCAAATTGATTTAGACCTGAAAATAATTTCATGGTCAGCTTCATAGAAATTGATTTTGGTGACCATAGAGCAGTGAAGATCCAGCTTGATGATATCAAAGCTTTGAATCTACCATGCTATGTACAGTGTAGCAGGCCGTCAATACTGGACATTGGTTGAGGTTTGTAAAAATAAGTAGGACAATTCATTCCAATTGATTTAGACCCGAACATAATTTAATGGTCAGATTCTTAGAAATTGATTTTGGTGACCATAGAGGAGTGAAGATCCAGCTTGATGATATAAAAGTTTTGAATCTACCATGCTATGTACAGTGTAGCAGGCCGTCAATACTGGACATTTGTTGAGGTTTGTAAAAATAAGTAGGACAATTCATTCAAATTGATTTAGACTCGAACATAATTTCATGGTCAGTTTCTTAGAAATTGATTTTGGTGACCATAGAGGAGTGAAGATCCAGCTTGATGATACCAAAGCTTTGAATCTACTATGCTATATACTATGCTACATACAATGAAGAAGGCCATCAATACTGGGCATTGGTTGAGGTTTTTAAATCTCAGTTGGCCAATTGATCCAAACTGATTCAGACCTGAAATGAATTCCATTAACAGTTTAGAAGAAATCCACCTTGAGGATGTGAAAGCTTTAAAAATATCTTCCATGCTACGCACAGCGCAGCAGGTCATCAATACTGGACAACAATCAGTTACAGCGATACAGGTGTCCTATAGGGAAGACTGGGACTGTAGCGAAATGGTTTGGCAGCCATAGAACGTTGGGATTAGTGTTGGAAGAACCCCTAGAAGTTCGAGTTCGGCAAGTTTGGCCGAACCTTGAAAGTAAGTTCGGTTTGGGTCACTTTGTTGACCTGAACCCTATGGGGACCCAAACTTTGGAGGTTGATTCTGCTTCTGGGGTTCCCTTGACAGGTGGGCCCCATGATCAGATGGGGACTGATTAAAATAAGTAGACCAAGTCATTCAAATTGATTTAGACCTGAAAATAATTTCATGGTCAGCTTCATAGAAATTGATTTTGGTGACCATAGAGCAATGAAGATCCAGCTTGATGATATCAAAGCTTTGAATCTACCATGCTATGTACAGTGCAGCAGGCCGTCAATACTGGACATTGGTTGAGGTTTGTAAAAATAAGTAGGACAATTCATTCAAACTGATTTTAGACCCGAACATAATTTCATGGTCAGTTTCTTAGAAATTGATTTTGGTGACCATAGAGGAGTGAAGATCCACCTTGATGATACCAAAGCTTTGAATCTACTATGCTATATACAATGAAGAAGGCCATCAATACTGGGCATTGGTTGAGGTTTTTAATTCTCAGTTGGCCAATTGATCCAAACTGATTCAGACCTGAAAATAATTCCATAATCAGTTTAGAAGAAATCCACCTTGAGTATGCGAAAGCTTTAAAAATATCTTCCATGCTACGCACAGTGCAGCAGGTCATCAATACTGGACAACAATCAGTTACAGCAATACAGGTGTCCTATAGGGAAGACTGGGACTGTAGCGAAATGGTTTGGCAGCCATAGAAAGTTGGGATTAGTGTTGGAAGAACCCCTAGGAGTTCGAGTTCGGCAAGTTTGGCCGAACCTTGAAAGTAAGTTCGGTTTGGGTCACTTTGTTGACCTGAACCCTATGGGGACCCAAACTTTGGAGGTTGATTCTGCTTCTGGGGTTCCCTTGACAGGTGGGCCCCATAATCAGATGGGGACTGATTAAAGTAAGTAGACCAAGTCATTCAAATTGATTTAGACCTGAAAATAATTTCATGGTCAGCTTCATAGAAATTGATTTTGGTGACCATAGAGCAATGAAGATCCAGCTTGATGATATCAAAGCTTTGAATCTACCATGCTATGTACAGTGTAGCAGGCCGTCAATACTGGACATTGGTTGAGGTTTGTAAAAATAGGTAGGACAATTCATTCCAATTGATTTAGACCCGAACATAATTTCATGGTCAGATTCTTAGAAATTGATTTTGGTGACCATAGAGGAGTGAAGATCCAGCTTGATGATACCAAAGCTTTGAATCTACCATGCTATATACTATGCTATATACAATGAAGAAGGCCATCAATACTGGGCATTGGTTGAGGTTTTTAAATCTCAGTTGGCCAATTGATCCAAACTGATTCAGACCTGAAATGAATTCCATAATCAGTTTAGAAGAAATCCACCTTGAGGATGTGAAAGCTTTAAAAATATCTTCCATGCTACGCACAGCGCAGCAGGTCATCAATACTGGACAACAATCAGTTACAGCGATACAGGTGTCCTATAGGGAATACTGGGACTGTAGCGAAATGGTTTGGCAGCCATAGAAAGTTGGGATTAGTGTTGGAAGAACCCCTAGGAGTTCGAGTTCGGCAAGTTTGGCCGAACCTTGAAAGTAAGTTCGGTTTGGGTCACTTTGTTGACCTGAACCCTATGGTGACCCAAACTTTGGAGGTTGATTTTGCTTCTGGGGTTCCCTTGACAGGTAGGCCCCATAATCAGATGGGGACTGATTAAAATAAGTAGACCAAGTCATTCAAATTGATTTAGACCTGAAAATAATTTCATGGTCAGCTTCATAGAAATTGATTTTGGTGACCATAGAGCAGTGAAGATCCAGCTTGATGATATCAAAGCTTTGAATCTACCATGCTATGTACAGTGTAGCAGGCCGTCAATACAGGACATTGGTTGAGGTTTGTAAAAATAAGTAGGACAATTCATTCCAATTGATTTAGACCCGAACATAATTTAATGGTCAGATTCTTAGAAATTGATTTTGGTGACCATAGAGGAGTGAAGATCCAGCTTGATGATATAAAAGTTTTGAATCTACCATGCTATGTACAGTGTAGCAGGCCGTCAATACTGGACATTTGTTGAGGTTTGTAAAAATAAGTAGGACAATTCATTCAAATTGATTTAGACTCGAACATAATTTCATGGTCAGTTTCTTAGAAATTGATTTTGGTGACCATAGAGGAGTGAAGATCCAGCTTGATGATACCAAAGCTTTGAATCTACTATGCTATATACTATGCTACATACAATGAAGAAGGCCATCAATACTGGGCATTGGTTGAGGTTTTTAAATCTCAGTTGGCCAATTGATCCAAACTGATTCAGACCTGAAATGAATTCCATTAACAGTTTAGAAGAAATCCACCTTGAGGATGTGAAAGCTTTAAAAATATCTTCCATGCTACGCACAGCGCAGCAGGTCATCAATACTGGACAACAATCAGTTACAGCGATACAGGTGTCCTATAGGGAAGACTGGGACTGTAGCGAAATGGTTTGGCAGCCATAGAAAGTTGGGATTAGTGTTGGAAGAACCCCTAGAAGTTCGAGTTCGGCAAGTTTGGCCGAACCTTGAAAGTAAGTTCGGTTTGGGTCACTTTGTTGACCTGAACCCTATGGGGACCCAAACTTTGGAGGTTGATTCTGCTTCTGGGGTTCCCTTGACCGGTGGGCCCCATAATCAGATGGGGACTGATTAAAATAAGAAGACCAAGTCATTCAAATTGATTTAGACCTGAAAACAATTTCATGGTCAGCTTCATAGAAATTGATTTTGGTGACCATAGAGCAATGAAGATCCAGCTTGATGATATCAAAGCTTTGAATCTACCATGCTATGTACAGTGTAGCAGGCCGTCAATACTGGACATTGGTTGAGGTTTGTAAAAATAAGTAGGACAATTCATTCCAATTGATTTAGACCCGAACATAATTTAATGGTCAGATTCTTAGAAATTGATTTTGGTGACCATAGAGGAGTGAAGATCCAGCTTGATGATACCAAAGCTTTGAATCTACTATGCTATATACTATGCTATATACAATGAAGAAGGCCATCAATACTGGGCATTGGTTGAGGTTTTTAAATCTCAGTTGGCCAATTGATCCAAATTGATTCAGACCTGAAATGAATTCCATAATCAGTTTAGAAGAAATCCACCTCGAGGATGCGAAAGCTTTAAAAATATCTTCCATGCTACGCACAGCGCAGCAGGTCATCAATACTGGACAACAATCAGTTACAGCAATACAGGTGTCCTATAGGGAAGACTGGGACTGTAGCAAAATGGTTTGGCAGCCATAGAAAGTTGGGATTAGTGTTGGAAGAACCCCTAGGAGTTCGAGTTCGGCAAGTTTGGCCTAACCTTGAAAGTAAGTTCGGTTTGAGTCACTTTGTTGACCTGAACCCTATGGGGACCCAAACTTTGGAGGTTGATTCTGCTTCTGGGGTTCCCTTGACAGGTGGGCCCCATAATCAGATGGGGACTGATTAAAATAAGTAGACCAAGTCATTCAAATTGATTTAGACCTGAAAATAATTTCATGGTCAGCTTCATAGAAATTGATTTTGATGACCATAGAGCAATGAAGATCCAGCTTGATGATATCAAAGCTTTGAATCTACCATGCTATGTACAGTGTAGCAGGCCGTCAATACTGGACATTGGTTGAGGTTTGTAAAAATAAGTAGGACAATTCATTCAAATTGATTTAGACTCGAACATAATTTCATGGTCAGTTTCTTAGAAATTGATTTTGGTGACCATAGAGGAGTGAAGATCCAGCTTGATGATACCAAAGCTTTGAATCTACTATGCTATATACTATGCTATATACAATGAAGAAGGCCATCAATACTGGGTATTGGTTGAGGTTTTTAAATCTCAGTTGGCCAATTGATCCAAACTGATTCAGACCTGAAATGAATTCCATAGGAGTTCGAGTTCGGCAAGTTTGGCCGAACCTTGAAAGTAAGTTCGGTTTGGGTCACTTTGTTGACCTGAACCCTATGGTGACCCAAACTTTGGAGGTTGATTCTGCTTCTGGGGTTCCCTTGACAGGTGGGCCCCATAATCAGATGGGGACTGTTAGAAAAAAAAGAATTGCGCCGGCTTTCTTTCCTTTCACAAGGAAAGATGGACAGGCTGCTGCTAGTCTCCTCACTCATGGGGACGGCCTTCTTACTGAAGCCTCGGTCTTAGGCATTTTGTGAAAGGAAAAAACGCAGGCCGGATCGCTGGTTTAGATAAGCGTACACTCGCTTCCTATGTGCAGCACACTCTGCTTTAGTTTAAAGTGGCCCAAAACCCACGCCGATCTATAAGATTCCGGGGCCGATCGATTCCCTCCCCCGGAGAATCCAAAATCGGGATGCCCTGCTGTGTGAAACCCTCCAGGTGGCCCCGGCCACTTACCTTGTTCCCCATTCCAAAGGCACATGCGCGAGCCGCAGCCGCATATGCGCTATCCCTCTAGCAGGGCGCATGCCCCCGCCAGGCATTTGTGAATTAGAGGGAAGCAGGGGAGGCGCGCTTGGAGCCGCTGGCCTTAGACGAAGGCTTAGATGACTAGACGTCAGTGGCTCCGTGTTGGAGAAACTGTACAACAGACGTAGGGCCTTATCCATGAAGGGATAGCGTCAGGTAGCGCCTTGTAAATGACAGGTAGCGATGGGTGAACGCCGGACACGGCACGCAATTACACATTTATCAAGCAGAATCTGTTGAGCGTCTGGGATAACGCCATGTAGCGTCTGATTCATCATTATCCCAGCCTCAGCGAACAGCGCCGGCGTTCAGCCTTGCAGAGCGCCAGGTATTACCTCTCGCTACCTGTCGCTCTCCCATACATTTCAATGGACGTTCTTTTATTTCTTTTTAAACAGGGTTTTTGTTATTTTTTTTTTTAATTTAAAAAATCTCAAATAATGTTGTGTCCTCTTCTGGCATAGAAAAAGCCATTTTTTCAAATATTTTTCATTTTTTATATATTTATGCAGAATTGACATTACAGGTCTGGCATTAATGGGTTCATGTTACAATGTAGTAACAATGTAATTCCATATGTTTTCGCTTTGTTACTGGTGGATAGATGCTGAAAAACAGACTTTAATCACACAGCCTCCGGCGCTCTGGGCTTCAGAGAAGCATTTTTGAGCGCCAGAGTTGTGCGAGGCTGTTTTTTTTATGAATATGTTGTGAGTCGGTCGCACTGACCAGTCGCTAACATGCGCTTCCATAATGCGCTGTACTGGTCAAATAGCGAATCCTCACAATGTATTCATCATTGCTGCACAGCGACTGAGTCGCTATGAACTAGCGACCCACGGCCGAGCACAGTGCCTGCCCATCTATGCTAGAGTGACTTTTACTATGTTTTATTGCAGGTTATGACACTAGATGGCGCTGTTACCAATGCGCAACTGTATTTTTCTGCTGTATTGTTATTTCCTGTGGATCGAGCTGTAATCTATCACTGCAAGTTCTTCTCTTCCTGTCTTTGACTTGTTGTTATTAAGCCACCATGTAAAGTCACATTCTCTTATTGCATTCATGCTCCAGTAAAGCCAGTTCCTGACCACTATTGTCTATCTGGATTATAACTCCGCTGCACCCAGCACTCACACTCTGCGACACTCTGAGCGCGCTGATTGGCATACCTCCCAACCGCCCCGATTTTTACGGGACAAGGCCGATTTTTTTTGGGTGGTCCCGCAGCACATGCCCTTCTCCCGCACCGTCCTTGCTCTGTCCAGCACCGTCCTCACTCTATCCCACGCCTCGGCCTCTCAGACGCCCACCTCCACCTCCACCGGCCATGAGTGTGAGCACTGAGATGCATACTTGGGGCTGGTGGCAGGGGGCGCCAGAGAGGCAGGTTTTTTTTTTCCCTTTTGTTAAATCTCATTGGTGGTTCAGTGGGTGGGGGCGGGGCTCCAGGAAGTAGCCTCGCTGAAGATTGTGAGGGAGCTGAAATAGTGTGTGTGTACTCTGTGTTGTGTGTGTGCTCTGTGTTGTGTGTGTGTGTGTGTGTGTGCTCTGTGTTGTGTGTGTGTGTGTGTGCTCTGTGTTGTGTGTGTGCTCTGTGTTGTGTGTGTGTGTGTGCTCTGTGTATGTGCTCTGTGTTGTGTGTGTGTGTGCTCTGTGTTGTGTGTGTGTGCTCTGTGTTGTGTGTGTGTGTGCTCTGTGTTGTGTGTGTGTGCTCTGTGTTGTGTGTGTGTGTGCTCTGTGTTGTGTGTGTGTGCACTGTGTTGTGTGTGTGTGCTCTATGTATGTGCTCTGTGTTGTGTGTGTGTGTGTGTGCTCTGTGTTGTGTGTGTGCTCTGTGTTGTGTGTGTGCTCTGTGTATGTGCTCTGTGTTGTGTGTGTGTGTGCTCTGTGTTGTGTGTGTGTGTGCTCTGTGTTGTGTGTGTGTGTGCTCTGTGTTGTGTGTGTGTGTGTGCTCTGTGTATGTGCTCTGTGTTGTGTGTGTGTGTGCTCTGTGTTGTGTGTGTGTGCTCTGTGTTGTGTGTGTGTGTGCTCTGTGTTGTGTGTGTGTGCTCTGTGTTGTGTGTGTGTGTGCTCTGTGTTGTGTGTGTGTGCACTGTGTTGTGTGTGTGTGCTCTATGTATGTGCTCTGTGTTGTGTGTGTGTGTGTGCTCTGTGTTGTGTGTGTGCTCTGTGTTGTGTGTGTGCTCTGTGTATGTGCTCTGTGTTGTGTGTGTGTGTGCTCTGTGTTGTGTGTGTGTGTGCTCTGTGTTGTGTGTGTGTGCTCTGTGTTGTGTGTGTGTGTGCTCTGTGTTGTGTGTGTGTGCTCTGTGTTGTGTGTGTGTGTGCTCTGTGTTGTGTGTGTGTGCTCTGTGTTGTGTGTGTGTGTGCTCTGTGTTGTGTGTGTGCTCTGTGTTGTGTGTGTGTGTGTGCTCTGTGTTGTGTGTGTGTGTGTGTGTGTGTGTGCTCTGTGTTGTGTGTGTGTGTGCTCTGTGTGTGTGCTCTGTGTTGTGTGTGTGTGTGCTCTGTGTTGTGTGTGTGTGTACTCTGTGTTGTGTGTGTGTGTGTGTGTGTGTGTGCTCTGTGTTGTGTGTGTGTGCTCTGTGTTGTGTGTGTGTGTGTGCTCTGTGTTGTGTGTGTGTGCTCTGTGTTGTGTGTGCGTGTGCTCTGTGTTGTGTGTGTGCTCTGTGTTGTGTGTGTGTGTGCTCTGTGTTGTGTGTGTGTGTGCTCTGTGTTGTGTGTGTGTGCTCTGTGTTGTGTGTGTGTGCTCTGTGTTGTGTGTGTGCTCTGTGTTGTGTGTGTGTGTGCTCTGTGTTGTGTGTGTGTGTGTGTGCACTGTGTTGTGTGTGTGTGTGTGCTCTGTGTTGTGTGTGTGCTCTGTGTTGTGTGTGTGTGTGTGCTCTGTGTATGTGCTCTGTGTTGTGTGTGTGTGTGCTCTGTGTTGTGTGTGTGTGCTCTGT